>PVHX01012576.1:0-58578 GCA_004024805.1 Geosciurus inauris
AAAAAAAAAAAAAAAAAGTATGGTACTGGCAAAAAACAAAAACAAACAAACAAAAAAACCAGAGAGACCAATGGTACAGAATAGAAGACACAAAGACAAACCTACACAAATACAGTCATCTGATCCTTGACAAAGGTGCCAAAAATACATGTTGAAGAAAAGACAGCCTTTGTAACAAATGGTGCAGGGAAAACTGGTTATTCACATGTAGAAGAACAAGACTAGATCCTATTTCTCACCTTGTACAAAAGTCAACTCAAAATGGATAAAAAAGACATAAGAATTAGATTAGAAACTATGCAATTCCTAGAAGAAAACATAAGGTCAATACTCCAACATATAGGCATAGGCAATGACTTTTTCAATAGGACTTCTCTAAAGCTTAGGAAATAATGCCAAGAGTTAATAAATGGGATAAAATCAAATTCAAACAGCTTCTGCACAACACAGGAAACAATTAAGAACGTAAAAAGAGAACCTAGTCTTCTGACAGAGGATTAATATCCAGAATGGATAAACTCAAAAACTTAACACCAGAAAATCAAATAACCCAATTAATAAATGGGAAAATGACTGAACTGACACTTCTCAAAAGAAATACATATGTCTAACAAATATATGAAAATATGTTCAACATCTTTAGCAATTAGGGAAATCAAATCAAAACTACACCAAGTGGCTGGAGTTGTGGCTCAGTGGTAGAGCACTTGCCTAGCATGTGAGGCACTGGGTTTGATTCTCAGCACCACATATAAATAAATGAATAAAATAAAACTCCGTCAACATCTAAAAATAAAAATAAAACAAAACAAAAAACTACACCGAGATTTCTTCTCATTCCAATTAGAATGGCAGCCATCAAGAATACAAACAATAATAAATGCTGGAGAATGTGGAGAAAAATGAATACTCATTAATGGTGGGACTATAAATTAGTACAAGTACTACTCATTAGTACAAGGACTATAAATTAATATAAGTACTATGCTATGAAAATCAGCATGGAAATTTCTAAAAAAAAACTAGGAATGGAACCACCGCATAACCCAGTTTTTATCCTAAAAGTATTTATCCTAAAGAAATAAAGTCAGCATACTATAGCCATACATGCTACCCATATTTATAGCAGCAAAATGCACAATAGCCAAAGTAAGTGTCTGCCAATGGATGAATGGATAAAGAAAATGTGGCATATCATATGTACATGATGGAGTTTATTCAGTTATAAAGAATGAAAATATGTCATTTGCAGGAAAATGGATAGAACTCGAGAACATTAAGTTAAGCAAAATAAATCAAACTAAGAAAATCAAGGGTCATATCTTTTTCTTTCCTATGTGGAAACTAGAGAGGGAAAAAGTTGTGGAAATCAAAGAGAGATCAGTAGAGTAGAGGAAAGACACCAGATGTAGAGAGGAGGGGAGGAAAAGGGTTAATACTAGGGAATGAGATTACCCAAATTATATTGTGATATTGAGTGTATGTACCAATATGTAACAACAAATCTATTTTGTACAATTAAGATGCAGCAATAAAAAGAAATGGAAAAAAGAAAAAGCAAGCATTGTCAAATTTAATTTGACACTTTTCTAGTTATGAAGACTTAAATTCGATTTCCAAAAGACCTTCAAATGCTCCCAAAGGAGTAAATGTCTGGCAGAAATTCAAGACAGCTGCCACAAAATAAAAATTCACATGCATTTTATTTTTTCTATACCATAAGAAATTAGGAAATTTAATTAAATATTATTTTAATGATACAAATCCTTCAGAATCTTTGAAAATATTATCTTTAAGGTGAAATAATTATGTTAGTACACCAGATTTTTAAACTGTTTATAGTAATGGGAAGAATGCCAAGGAAGAAACATTTCATAAGATGCTCAGGCAAAATGAAGGACTTAATTTGGGTTTTCTCTTCCTCTGAGAATATAAGGGGAAAAAAAGAAAAGAAAAAGCTGAAGAATTCTTCCTATTCTTTTACTCAACAAACAACTCTTTTGTGGCTGTATGTGTGGAAGTATAGCACCAATCAATCAATCAGTTCTGCAGTAGACACCAGCCAGCTGATTGTCCCTAAATTCAATTCAGTTCTGATACTATTTGGATACTGCCCATTGCCACAATCCCTTCCTGTTCAATTAATTTGCTTGAACAGCTCACAGAACTCCAGGGAACACGTCACTTATTTACCACTTTATTATGAGGGATATTACAAAGAATAGAGATGGAGAGATTTATAGGGCAAGGTTTACAAGGGTATTGGAGCTTCTGTGCCCTCTCCCATGCACCACCATCCAGGAAACTCTTCATGATCAGCTGTCTCAAAGCTTCCAGACCCAATCTTTTTATGGAAGCTTCATTATGTAGGAATGACTGATTAAATCACTGGCCATGGATGATCAACAAACCCAGCCCTTATCCCCTCATCCCTCTTCAGAGGCTGGAGGGTAGATCTAAAGTCCCAACTCTTTAATCCTGCCTTGGTCTTTTAGGTGACCAGCCACCATCCTGAAGCTACCAAGAGGCTGCCAGACATCAGTCAACACATCAGCATACAAAAAGGTATGTATTACTTTAGTGATTCCAAGGATTTTAGGATATGTATGTCAGGAAATTGGAAGAAAGATCAAAGAGCTATTCCATCATATCACACTTCCTTAAAACATTATTTCCTGACTTTGATATGCTATGATAAAGTTCTATTTCAAATCCCAAAATAATTTTAAAGGCTTAAAAATGTCTGTTTAAAAACAGAACAAAACAAAAAAGCACCCCAGGACGACAGTAAATATATACTTAGAATTCAATACATCAAAAGTTCAGAGCTGAACGTTTTATTTTCATCTAACCAAAAGGTTATAATTTAAAAAAAAAAAAGGTTATTTATTTTTTTTAAATTAAAAACTCACTCCAACTGATGAGAAAACAAGACTAATAGGTACATGGGTAAGGGACTCAAATAAAATAAAATGAGTAAACAAATAGAAAAAATGGCCGTCTATTCCTTCATCAAAGAAATACACTTTTTTAAAAACAAAAGCTCTATTTGTGTCTAGTTTAATTGACAACAATAAAAGCTTTTTAGAAATACAATTCTGGTGATAAGAGAAAAATTCTGAGATGTCCTAAATTTAATTTTAAGTGCTGGAGGACAGAAGCAAGTAGAGATGGGGGATGATTACTTAATCAACTATGGCCAAGAAGGAAAGGCCAGTTCACATTCTTGAATGTATGTTAAAATTTTACCTCAGGCCCTATCACAACCCTCTAGGTAGAACCCCTACCAATCTAAAAGAAGTAATTACTTTTCTTTATGAACTATCCTTCTCTCCTAAAGCTCCACTCCCTTTTCATAATCCCTTCCCTCTTAACTACAATCAATAAGGTAGGTTCAACATAAACAACTCATGCCTTCTTTCCCTGAATTTTTGTTATCAGAAAATACTTAGTTCTGGCCTGGTATTTGTTGCTTTGGGAAGATGGGTAATTTCTTTCTGGCTAGCATCTGTAAATGATCAATAAATTCTTTTATTTCAGAGACTTCTAGGTCTCAAGAGTTTTGGTTTCACACTGGCAAGAATACAATGAAATGAGTTCTTTTGGACATTATAGATAGGTGGGCATAAAAGAGTTAACAAGGTAGTCTGAGATGGTTCTCCTTAGAACTTTGGAAAGCTCTGCTTGCCAGGGTGGCCCTTGGTTGGTGTCTTAGGTCCCCAAGATCACCCAGGTTTGATGATTCACTAGGACTTGCAAAAGAAGACAACAAAGTTAGCAAAGGAAAAAGATGTGTGGAATCAAGTTCAAGGAAACCCAGGCACAGCTTCCTGAGTCTCTAATGAGTTTCCAGTAGACAACACTTTATCACATGTGATGTCACAACTTGATACTTGAAGGAATTAAGTGTGTCCTATGTGATTCTCCTGGGAAAGGATTCTGGACATCTTGTGCCTAGTTCCCCCTAGACAGCTCTGCGTGTGCCTTTATTCTGTGCTGACACTGTTTTGTATTCTCTTGCTACAACCAATCTTGGCCATGACTACAATTCTGTAACAGCAGTCCTCCCTTATCTGTGGTTTCAGTTACCTACAGTCAACAAAGTTCCAAAAATATTAAATGGAAAATCAGAACTAAACATTTCATAAGTTTAAATCGTGCACTATTCTGAGTAGTGTGATGAATCTCATGCCATCCCAGTACCTACCTATAACATGGGTCATTCCTTTGTCTAGCATATCCACACTGTATACAGTACCTGCCTCCTTATGGGTGGTCATTTAGCAGCCGTCTCAGTTATCAGATTAAGTATCACAGTAATGCAGCACTTACGTTCAAATAACACATATTTTTGCCTAATGGCCCCAAAGTCCAAAAATAATGATGGTGGTAATTTGGATATGCCAACAAGAATCTATGAAGTGCTTCTATTAAGTGAAAAGGTAAAAGTATCTCCTAGGTATATAGGTATAGGAAAAACATAGTAAATAAAGGATTCAGTACTATCTGCATCCACTGAGCATCTTGGAATGTACCTCCTCCACCCCATAGCTAAGGGAGGACCACTATACATGCTGAGTCCAAGAGAATCACCAAACCTAAGAGTAATCTTGGGAAGAACCAAATCAATAGGCATTGCTATAAAGTAGCAATATATACATGTAGCAGCCATAAAAATATTCATGTGCAAGCCATGAATATTGGGAAATAATTTCATGGCAATTATTATTTTTTTTTAATATTTATTTTTTAGTTGTAGGTGGACACAATATCTTTATTTTATTTTTATGTGGTGCTGAGGATCGAACCCAGTGCCTCCCGCGTGCTAGGCAAGCACGCCACCACTGCGCCACAACCCCAGCCCTCATGGCAATTATTAAGTAACTGGGTAAGACTATATTTGCTGTAGTATTTCTAAAATGGAAAAACTGGGAAAATCCAAATGCTGTCAGAAGCAATGTGTGTGTTAAACAATCAATAAAAGATAGAATAAATTATTCTACATTAACAGACTGGATGATTACATCATTTTAAAATGACTGGTTTTAGGCTATAGCAACAAATTGTAATTTTTTTCTTATTGTCTAAAAAGCTAATAATGTCATTATTTTAGTTCAAAATAGTTTTAAAATTCTCCTCTACTTAAAATGTTATGGAGAGCCGGGTGCAGTGGCTCAAGCCTGTAATCTCAGCACGTAGGGAGGCTGAGACAGGAGAATTGTGAGTTCAAAGCCAGCCTCAGCAATGGCGAGGTACTAAGCAACTCAGTGAGACCCTGTCTCTACATAAAACACAAAATAGGGCTGAGGATGTGGCTCAGTGGTCGAGTACCCCTGAGTTCAATCCCCAGTGCCAAAAAAAAAAAAAAAAAAGATGTTATGGAGGCTGGGGTTGTGGCTCAGTGGTAGAGCACTTGCCTTGCATACGTGAGGCATTAGGTTCGATCCTCAGCACCACATAAAAATAAATAAATAAATAAAGATATTGTGTCCATCTACAACTAAAAAAATATTTAAAACAAAACAACAACAACAAAAAGGTGTTACAGTTTGGATGTGAAGTGTTCCCCAAAAGCTCCCACATGAATGCAAGAATGTTTAGAGGTGAAATGATTCAACTGTGAGAGCCGTAACCTAATCAGTCATCCTAGTTTGAATGAGTGGGTGGTAACGGTGGGCAGGTGGGGTGTGGTTGAAGGAGGTGGGTCACTGGAGATGTGCCCTGGAAGGGTGCATCTTCTCTGTGCCCTCTGCCCCTCGCCACCCCACTCCCTGATCACCTTGAGCTGAGTGGGTTTCCTTCACTGGGCTTTTCCGCCTTGATGTTGAGCCTCACCTTGGGTGCATAGCAATGGAGTTAATGGATTGAGACCTCAGATACCATAAGCGAAAATAAACTTCTCTAAGTTGTTCTTGTTGGGTATTTTGGCTACAGAGATGCGAAAGTTGACTAAAACAATATACTTTCTCTAATCTCCTATATTTTACTTATATTAATATACTTACCATAAATTTTTCTAATTTCTAGTCCAAGTCGATCTTTATACAAATCTGCTGATTTTTGCAGTCTTTTCAATCTCTCTTCATTAGCTTTGTTAGCACTAGAAATAGCTACAATTAAAAAACAAACACAACATTTCAATATATGTTTGTTGTTTTCATTTCTGTTTGCATTACTGGGAACTAAACATACACTGAGCTACAACTCTAGCCCTCTTGTATTTTAATTCACTAAGTTTTGCTGCCTGGCCTGAACCTTGTGATCCTTCTGCTTCAGCCTTCTGAGTAGTTGGGATTACAGGAACACACCATGGCGCTTGGCTTGTATCAAATATTTTAGATAACAAAGCTCATTCAATTAATTTTAAGAAAATTGAAAACAAATACAAAAATGATGCAAGGCTTATACATCTGTTTAAATTTATTCACTTTCTATCTTCTGATAGTAAAAAGAGTTTCCATTCATTCAAGATGAGAGGAAAAATTGCTTGAGATACAGATAATTAGGCCAGGGATTTGTACGGCTAACAAAGAAATAGACTTCTTTTATCTGCTTTAGTTTTTCAAGATAGCCAAGGATATACTAATTGCTTCATGGGAAAAAAAAAAATCTATTCCTTTAGGTATAACTATTTCTCATGAGAAAACAGCCTTATTTCATGCTACTTAGAATTTTTTTAAGTTAGCACTGTAATCTCTAAGTAGTACTTGACAGATAAAAAAAGAATTTCACAATTTAGTCTTAGAATTCTACAAGCAAAAGCATTAACAAAACAAACTTGTTACATCCAAGAGATTTGAAGAATTGATTAGTTTGTGGGCAAACAAGGCTCCTTTCTAAGTGAAGGAAAGGTAGGACAGGACAAAGAGACTATGCAGCATAACAAAGTGTATACATCACCTGGCAGAGAATGTATGGTCAATAAATATTTGTTGCAAAAATCACACTAAGGCTTCTTCTCTAAAGCAAATCTTATTTAGTGACATTGTCTCCCATTCTGCTTAATTAAACCCTCATATCAATGTCATCATTACTCTGGTTATAATGAATTGAAGGAGAAAGACTTTTAAGTAAAACAAGAGAAAATAAAATCCACTCTGTTAACTTTCCTGATACCTTAGAGACAGAGCAGATGGCTATATCCTGAGGTATATTATCCATTTCTAACAATAAAAGAGCATAAGTAGAATGTATGTAATTATGAACCACCACCATTTTCAAATTTAGACTAGTGTTTTAAGTATGTTTATAACTGGAAACTTACTTTCTTTCTTCCTAGAATATTCTTCCTTAAGATCCTGGATTTTTGCAGTCAGTACTTCCAGTTCCTGCTTTTTGCCTTTTACTTCAGTGATCAACTTTAACAGATTACCCTTTTTTTCTTGAATGAGCTTATTCTGCCTGCAGATCTCTGCAAGAAGCACAAGGTATTAACTATAATATATATGCTTTGCTGTCTGACACATAGCTAAAAAACTACAAAAAATCAACTTTCAAAAGATTAAGAATGCCTTGATAAGCATCTTTGCGAGATTCAAAAATTTTAAGACAAAGAAAAGAAACTGTAATGTATTCTTTCCTGCTTGTCTTTGAAAACAAAAATGGGGAGACAGAAATGCTTTTTAAAATGAGCATACCAAATTAAATAATGAGGGCTGGGGTTGTGGCTCAGTGGTAGAGCACTTGCCTAGCATGCATGAGGCACTAGGTTTGATTCTCAGCACCACATATAAATAAATGAAACAAATAAAGGTCCATCAACAACTAGAAAAAATGTTTTTTAAAAAAACAAATTAAACAATGAAACAGAAAATAAAAAGATCATGATCCTTGCAGATCCCCATTCCAAGTAAGTACATAAATAAAACCTACCCCCAAAGACAACCAAACTCTAGAAAAATGGCTTTACAGTGCCTTGAAGAATCAGCTAGTACTAGTTATGTAAATTATTTGGAAATATATTAAAAGATAGAAGGGAAGGAAGGAATGAAGGTAGGCAATCAGGCAAATCTTACCAAGTTAGCACAATTCAGAAACTAACTCAATAAAGGCAGAACTATCCCTCTATCCACAACCATACAAATTAATCTCACTTGAAACTATAAGTGTAAAAATGCTTAATAAAATAGTAACATTAAAAATAATCTCTTAAGGGAAAATATGGCTGGATATATAGAGAAGGTACAATATTAGGAAAATTCATCATATAAGCAGACATTTAAAAGATAGATACTTTATATATAAACTCAGTATCCACTCCTGATACTGATTCTTCAACTAGACATAGAAAGTCATTTCTTTAACATGACAGAAACAAAACAAAAATCAAATCCCACATGCTTAATGAGAAACATTAAAAGTCATGTCTAAAAGGAACAAAACAAGAGTGCCTGCTATCATTGTTATTTAATATTTTTCCTTAGAAGTTTCTGTCCAATACAAGATATATTTAGTTGGCAAAAATACTGGAAAGGGGGGCTGGGGTTATGCTCAGTGGTAGAGTGCTTGCCCAGCATTTGTGAGGCACTGGGTTTGATTCTCAGCACCACATATAAAGTTCTATCGACAACTAAAAACAATATTTAAAAAGAAAAAGTTAGTACTCTATAAAAAATTTTTTTAAAGTACTGGAAAGGAAAAGATAATTTCATTATATGTAGACAATAGACATCTATCTACAATATTTTAAAAATCTATTGAAAGTGCATAAGAATTTGTGGTATATCACAAAAATCAACAGCTTTCATAAATAACATCCATAATTAATGTACAGGTGACAACAGTTGTGTTTATGCTAATAACTTTAATATTAGTTTTTGCTATTCCATGCTATTTGTAAGTACCAAAATACCGGCTTTCTATAGCTATTTGATACTGATCAGCACCTCATTTCTCTTTCTTGGCTTTAATCCCTCTAGCTGTCCTATGTCCTTGTCACTATCTTTATAAGCCCTCCTACTCCTGTTAACCTCTGGGCTTCTGTAAGCACCCAAACCCCTCATACACATACTCAACATAAAATAGTAATAAAGCCTGTACATTAAACTGGCCAGACCTCTCTGTTGGGAAAGAGAATAATATTGGCAAAGCCACTCCTTCCTCTGTTGGCTGGAAAACAAACACAACTGCTCTACTTGGGGCCTACTGCCCAGGGATAAAGGTCCCAAAAGTGCCAATCAGGAGGCTAAATAGGGCAGGATGATACTAAAAGCCTAAGAACTCTAGGGCAGAAGGTATGAAGTCAAAGAAGCAAAGAGAGTAGAGCTCTATACTATGCTTATGAATTTCTGAATTAAATTACTAACATTTAAGTAAAATCTGAACACTTCAAAATATATTGCCATTAACCAGTAGTCCTACATTATCTAAGTAACCCAAAATATCTATATTGTCATTTAATTCCAGTATTGTAATTACAAGTGAGTATGTGTTCCAAGGATAAGTGATTATAGGAAGTGTTTTTTTAAAGTTAAATAAATCTATCACAGAACTTCTAAGGACCTTAAATACCATGAATCTTCAAAAGGGAAATGGCATTTTGACCTCTTTTCCAAACTGAACTAAGCATTGAATTGTTTGCTTGAGGAAGCAAGGAAGTCTCATTAACAGTGATAACAAACAAAACATTCAAGAATAACCTAGACCAAGAAATACTTAGGTTTTGTATGAAAAATACTGTAACATTTATCTGAGGCACATTTGACTTAGATAGCTGACGTGACATTTTATGCTTCTAAATATCATAAAGATGCCAACATTTCCCAAATTCACTTCTACATCTAATACAGTAGATACATAGAAAATCATTTCTTTAACATGATAGAAACAAAATAATAAGAAAGATAATTTAAACTCAGTAGTAATTACAAAAATTCAAATAAAGCAATAACATGCCAATTTTCATTTATGACAATATTTACAAAATAATAGCTAGTGTTGAAAGGAATGCAAAAGGCTAGAGTTGTGGAAAATATTTTTGAACCTATAAAACAAAATGGCCTTAAGGGTATGTATGTCCTTTAGGGTATGTCCTTATGTCCTTTATCTAGTAATTCCATTTTTACAAAGTTACCCTAAGAAAACAGGATATGTGCAAATATTTACATAAAAAACACTTTTTTCAGTTTTTATGATGAAAAACCGAAAACATCCTAGATGTCTAATAAGTAGATTATTAAAGTATGGTACATCAGTAAAATGGGATATGTTTTCAAAGAATTTAGCAATCCTCTCAAAGTAGGGAAAAAATGGATAGTTATATAAATACTGTTATACTTAAAAAAATTTTACATAACAGCTGGGCACAGTCCACACAAATGTACTCCTAGAGACTCAGGACCTAATGTATAAGAATGGCAAGTCCAAAGCCAGCCTCTGCAACTTAGTGTGACTCTCAAAATATGACATAAAAAAGACTGGGGATATAGATCAGTGATAGAATACCCCTGGTTTCAATTCCCAGTACCAAAAAAAGGGAAAAAATGTCTACATAGTATATGAAAAGTAAAAGCTAGAATCTTGTTATTTTATTAAATGTGGTTCTCAACATTATGGATACTACTTTTTAAATTTTTTTTTCCAAGATTTGACATAATCATATGTTAAGTATAATTTTAAAATAAATACCTCATCAGAATTACAAGAAAAATACTAGTACTTAAAGGAGACTACTAAGTAGAATTGCACTGCAGAAAAGGAAAGAAAAAAGAAAAAAAGAAATCCAGAGTTAAAGTCAAAAGTCTCAGTTCCAATTTGGCTCATCAGTTGTTTCTCAAACCCCTGCTCAAAACACAACTTCCAAAACCTCATTTATGAAATGGGGATAGAGTAAAATGGCTACCCAATTCATTTACTTCATAGGGCTAGAGCACCCAATAGTGTAAAAACAGTTTATAAGCACTATGCAAATACCATATACCTGAGTGTTTTTATAACATTTGAACTATGTGAACTTGTGGAAATACAAATATAAAGGCCTCAGTGTTGCAGGACTATTATTTTACGTGCATGCAGTCAGCCAGAGCCATATTTCAAAACATTACCAGAACTACTTAGCACAGGAACCCTCTCTTGCACTTTCTTTCTGATGTAGAAAGGTCAGCATGGTACACTGGAAAGAGCGGACATTTTGGATGCAATCCTAGACCTGGCATCCACCCAATGTTTGACCTTAGCCAAGTTTTTAACCCCAGTGAGCTTCAATTTCCTCATCTGTGAAATATGTGCAAGACAGATTTCAGGATTTAGATAGTTTAAGAGGCTTCTCATAGCAGATGCACTTTTAATAGATGGTCTTCTAGTAAGTGATAACCTGATAGAAGAGATGCTCCAGGTGTGTTAGAATGTTTGGCTATTTTGTTCTCTGCTGTATTTTCCTAGAATAGTACCTATCATAGACTAGTAGCTCAACAAATATTTGGTGAGTGAATGAATCCCCTCAACCTTTCCTACTCCCAAAGTATATCTTATCAACGCATCTTATTGGTCCTATCTGTGACTTGCCAGTGTTGACAATACCCTTTCTGGATTCTCTCCTCTCCTAGTTTCTATAACCTTCTAATTCTCTCTGATCTCTAACTATTAATTCTTTCCTGATTCCTTCCTCTTATCTCCCTCAAATTACAGAAAGGCAATGTAATGTGAAGGTGAGCCCTCTTGAGTCAATTTGATGGTCCCCATCAAATCACAAGCTCTTTGAGCCTGCAATCACATCGATAAAAAAGGACTAATAATAATAATACATACATACATGCATACACATATGTACTTGGGATAAATGTCATGAGGATCAAAGGAGATGGTATATGTAGAATACAGTGCAGCACCTGACACATAGTGACAATTCAATAAATATTAATTATTCTACTATGGCTAATAAATAATCTTCTTTCACTCTACCCATCCCGTCACAGCTTCAATCCCCCCAATACACTAAAGACTCCCAAATCTCTGTCTTCAGCAAAGACCCATTTCCTGGCTGGCCTCCTGATCCATCTACCCACTGCCTACCAGACATCTCTACCTGCAAGGTCCATGGCACAATAACCACAACATATCTGCTCAATGCATTTAAAATTGCACCCATCTTTGTCTACTTCCACCCCTACAAACATGCTCCTCCTCTTCTAATCACTCACATAGGAAGTACACCACCCTGTCAGAAGGCAGAAATCATCCTCGACATGCTCTCACCTTCAGGACAGCAATCACAAATGAGTCTAAACTCCTTAAACCTGCCAGTGGTCTAAGCCAGCCTCACTGTTTTCCTGAACTACTGCATTAGCCTTTTCCTTTCAGCTGATGGCTCCTATCTTACTCCCCTCCTATTTGTTGTGTATGACACTGCCAGAGTGCTTTTCTTGAAATACAAATCCAATATTACTTTTCAGGTTAAAATCCTACAGCAATTCTTTATCTCCCCCAAAAATAAAGCCGAAGTCCCTTTGTACATCATGTAATGTCCATCACCTGACCAACCAATTCTACTACCAGTAACTTTACCACTTCCCATCCACAATGTACTCCGACCATCCCAGAACTCAAAAAGCCTCCAAATTTCTACCACATTCCACATGCTGTTCCCACTCCTTCCTAGTAACGCTGAATTTGATGAGCTTCCTCAACCCAGTTCTGCAATCTTCTCCAGGTAGTGCATATAATCAGATTGTTTAGGTTCAAATCATATTTCTGTTCATGACCTTGAACAAGTTATTTTGCCTCTCTGTGTGTATTTCCTCATCTATACGGTAGGATTATAAACAGTATCCATACCCCTTCGGATTATTGTCAGAATTCATGAGTCAATATATACAAAAAGCCTACAACAGGATCTGGCACATGGCATTAAGGTAAGGGTTGGCTACTAGACATTCTGCAACCTTCACTGGAAGAATCAGGCCCTCCAGATTCTATGACCACATAGCACCCATCCCATTATCACAGCAACTATTACAACATATTTTAATCATGGTTTCCTTGTCTATATCCTCTGCTAAATTATGAACAGATATACTTTATGCATTGTTGTCTCTTTAATCCTGGACAATAGCAATTAAATGCTTGCTGAACTTAGGTAAAATATATTTCTGTTCAAATATAAACTTATAAAAAATGATAATGGTTTTCAACTTTAGAGTATTTACAATACATATTCACATTTTTGTGATTAATATTATAATTAATATTTAAGAGCACGTTTTTGAGACTCAGTGGTAAAAAAAACTGAGTTTCAAATTTAATTTTCTAATCCCTAGGGATTCTACAAATCAAGAGTGTTATAAGGACCCAAACTTGATATGCTCTCTCTCTTTCTCGCTCTCTCTCTCTCTCACACACACACACTTTCCTTTTTGCATATAGTCAGAGAGGGGATGAGAAAAGCAGTAAGGAGCATAGAAGCTTCAGAGCAGCAAAGAAAATGAACTTGGGTAAAAGTCTATCATAATAATATACCAGGGGTTACAAAGTTAAATGTCTTATGGGCCACAAAGTGAGTAAAGTGGGCAAGGCAAGACAAAAAAGGACTTAGCCAAATGGGAACCGTAGCAAGTGAAAGACCACATGCCCCATGTAAAAACATTCCACGCTTAATAAATTTTTAAAATATGGTGCCTCTAAACTGAGTGTCACTAGTAGAATCTGACCTGTGGCCACAAGTTTGTGGCTTGTGTGTAGGAATTCAATAAAAGCTACTGATCCACTCTGGACATTCTAGAGAGTTGTAGAAACAAGAAGGAAAAAATGGTAGTAAAAATATAGAAAGACAGGGCTGGAGTTGTGGCTCAGTGGTACAGCACTTGCCTAGCATGTGTGAGGCACTAGGTTCAATTCTTAGCACCACATGTAAATAAATAAAATAAAGGTCCATAGACAACTAAAAAATGTTTTAAAAAATATATAGAAAGACTGTCAAAATCCTACCCAAAGTCCTGAGAGAACTCCAGCTTTTTGATTCAATGTGAAAATAAACTCACTTTTGAAAAATGGCTGGCATTTACACATCAACATAAATAAATCTTAGAAGTATAAAATCTTACAAATAAAAAAAGGACAAATACATACAAAATGATACCATTTATATAACATTCAAAAACAATGCTAAATAAAATATTACTAGTTCTAGAACATGAGAGGAAGGTGTAACACGGGATGTCGTATTTCTTAAACTGTGTGAATACATAAATGTTTATTCATGTACACATAAGCATGTGTGTATGCATATGTGTGAATGTATAAATACACACTAGATTATCTTACTTGTATGAGGGATTTCATGGCAAAGATGTTTAATCTAAAAAAACAAAACAAAACAAAACTCTGTGATCTAGTTTTTCACATACGATTTTGATATTCCAGAAACATCTCAATCATCTGTTCTTCTTCCTTTAACTTCACAGACAGCTTTTCTGGAACAGAAATTTGAATGAAAGTTTCAAAACAGCTGAAATAACACTAGAAAATATAAAATAACAGCAAAAACAAGTTACAAGTTGACTGTAGGTACCTGCAAGTGCTTTAATGGAATCCTTGTAGGCATCTCTTAGCCCTACCATCTGACTGGGTGTGTCACTGAAAGTGTTTCTGAACTTATTTCCAAATTCATTTATGCTTTTATCAAAGAGTGCCAGTTCATCCTCCACCATTGTGTAAGACACTATAAAACATGGAACATACATTGTAAGTTTCAAGAGTCACTGATATCAAATAAATCACATAATCCAATCAAGCTATTTTGGCAGTTGGGCCCTTGTTGTTAGTTCTAGTATTCCATAATATCCCATCAAGCCTCTTAGGCTTAATTAAATGGTTAAGTAACAGCAAGAATCTAGGACAGCTTTACTGCCTAAGGACTTGTTAGTAGGTAAGTGTAACCGCACAGATCATCTGCTCTATGACCCTGGAAAACTGATACCCAACTTCGTTTTTCTCACAAATAAAACTGGTTCCTGCTAAGGCCCTTTCAACTCCGACCCATTCTGTTTCCAGCCTGGATATCCCTGTGGCCACTGGCCTCCCTCCCATAGGACAAGACCTCACACATTTACCCTGCATATTCCTCCCACCAGTAACAAGAAGCTAACAAATGGAGACTAGAGCATTAGATTGGCGGGCTCGGTCCACGACAAGTACAGATGACCTAATTTCTCCGGGCCTCAGTATCATTCTTCATAAAAGGATGTCCTGGAAAACTCTAGGCCCCACCAGTTCTATGTGACGCTAAAACCTTTCCAGGAGAGCCAAAGACATATCATTCGGTGAAACCCTTGGCTTCGCTGTTACCACCCACCAGATCCTAATCCTCAAACAGCAAAAAGACGCACATTACACTAACGCTGCCCTGAGTATGAACACACATGCCTCCCGGAAACCTACTTCCCCCTATCATGACAGGCCAGTCGAGGGGTTCCTTTCGGCTTCCACTTCCCTCACCTTGACAGAAAGCCCTGAAGCTTTCCCCAAATTCAATCTGCGATGCCTTCAGTCACCAGCCAGTCCCTGAACTCAGCTCCTGCTTCCGCGCCAAAGTTCAGATTTGAAATCCAGAGCACCTCCCACCGCCCGCCTCTCGGTGCCCACTCGCCTTCTCATTGGCTGATGATGATAGCGCCAGCTCTCTAGGCTAGGATTGGTCAAATGCACCCTCTGGAATTCTCGCGGAAATATATGAAGCAAAGAGCATTCTGGGATTCGTAGTTTTTTTTCTAAGCGACGGTCGGACTGTCAGCGGAGCCTGGGAAAGTATTAAGATCCCTCAGAAGACTTACCCAGATGAGCCGCTCATCGGCTTCAAAAATAGGTTTCTGGAACAAGCAAAATATAAGAATTAGACTTAATTGTATTATTTTGTGAAGTATATACCCTCTTTTTTGGACTTATTTTGTAATATTGACTCCAACTGTGAGTGGGTCAAGACGTCCAGAGTCCTCAGAATATGTTCCCACGCCTGTAATCCCAGCAAGGAGGCTGAGGCCAGAGAGCTCAAGTTCAAAGCCAGCCTCAGCAACTTAGTGAGGACCTAAGTAACTTAGCAAGACCCTGTCTCAAAATGTTTAAAAAAAAAAAAAAAAGTAAACAAAAACGGCTTGGGATATGGCTCAGCAGTTAACATCCCCACCCCCACCCCCACCCCCGGCTTCAAACTCTGGTACCAGAAAAACAAAACAAAACAAAGCAAACAAGCAAAAATCTTTCTTTTTTTACTCCTCTGGCTTCTCTAGCAATGTTTTTGAGGCCCACTAGACAAAATGTCGTTTTGTGTTGCAGAACTGAAAACTTGAACCAAGCTGAACATTATCAAAATCACCCATGTTCCCTGGAGATAGAAAGGAGGCGCAAGCAATTCAACTCAGATTTATGAAGGAGTGTACAAACTGCAGGGAAGACGACACATTGTCCAGGAACTCCAAATAGGAGAAATAGATTCACTACTTAAATCCTTAGTAAAGAAAAGCAGGGTAAGAATGGAGAGTATACCCTGTAACTGGAGAGTATGTCCAATAAAGACATCCAGCTAGCATTGATGTCAAAGGTAATTATTTTCATCTTTCACTATGATGTGTTGTAAAAATAAAACCTCTGATTATAAGCTAGAAGATCTTTCCCTACTACTGCTTTCTTTGAATATTAACAATCCAAACAGCAATAATAACAATATAAATATGTAAATAACATATTCAGTGATACCAAATATTGGTTTTCTAGCCCCAAGAGCTAAATTAAGACCCATGAAATCAGGAAAAGTTGTTCTTATTAATATTTTACACACCACAGAGTACCTAAACATCAGCTTCTAGACTAGGCACTATTACTAATAACTTGGACATATAATTTACTTGGATAAGTCATCTTTCATTTCACAAATGAACTTCTGATTTTAGAAATCTAGTAGTATTAACCCTACATTTTATGGGTTGGGCATCTCAGAACTTTAGATAAATGATTAATAGTGCTCATTTCTAGAGTTTTCACTGTCCCAGACAATGAATACTGTAATAAGTAAATATGGAATAAGACTTAAGAAGATTCATGTAAGAGTAATGCCTTGGTACCCTGTTGATAAGTTGCTGAGATTTTACATTGGTCCTAATCAGGCCACTGAATGAAGATTCCAGATCTCTATGGACCTTGGACTAAGAGGTGTAGTTTCCTTCACCAATGTGCAGTCTTCATGGTGATCCCAGTGTAATTATTGTGTTTTGTTCTTTCTCAGGTCTCCTTTTAACTAATGTGTGAGGAAGAAATTTCTGTCACTCATCAAAATTTTCATCTCTGAAAGGCTGGGTGAATGACTTCTCTCAAGCCCCCAACCATAACTAAGATACCCAGTTCTTCTTTCTGCTCAGCACGTACAAAAGGGCCTACAGCCTTCTCAGCCTTAAGAAAGGGAAAACAGAAACTCCTTATCACCTCCCACAAAACACCACCATAATCACTACCACCATATTTATGTGCCTTTCATTTCAATCCAGCTAGGATTTATCAAGTATATAGTTTGTCTCACATACTGAGTTGGGCAACTCTCTTCTTTGAGATATGTGGTCTGTGACTCAGGGTTGAGTTCCTCCCATGTGAGAAGTTGGAATATGGCACATCTTCCCAGACTGAAAGTCTCTCTGAGTGGTAATTGTAAGGAGCTTTGCTCAGACTAACTAAAAGCTCCATTGCTCCTTCCCTGAAAACTTAAATTTTTCTCCAAAAGGTGAAGGATGATAACAAGGTACAAGGAGGAAAGGACATTGTCTCCTATGGCACATACCCTTGCTAGGTCAATATTTTCCACCTTGGACGTAGAGCTAGGAATAGAATATTGACCGTGAATAATGCATGTTTAGACTAGAAGTCCCCCACCTTGCTAAGTAGAGGGTCTCCATACAACATTCACATTTGTGCTGTACACCAAAAAGCTACTGCATGAACTTGCAATGTCCATTCACTGAGAAAATTAGAGATGATGAAAGCTACTATGAATGCAGAAGAAAAGAAAGCTCTTCCTGCAGACTCTAGGTTAAGAATCTTTGATATAGAAAGTGCTTGCTGCATTTAAAAGATTCTCAAAGAGAAACTTTAAATCCTCTAGATCCCTGCATAGCCTAGGTATAGAGGCACTGGAATAAATAATTCAAGAAAATGAGTCTTTTATAAATTGCTATGATCAAAGCACAGTATCTAAAGTGTAGTCAAACTTCAATACTGGTTCCATCTAGAATCTTTCATCTTCCTAGAATTAAAAATAAATAAATAAAAAGGAAGCATTGAGACCTCTGGCATGGTGGAGTGATGAAGTCACCGAGTCACCAAATCTTCTCCCCACTGAAGACCTATAAAACTTCCCCCAAATCATCAAGAATCACCACTTTAGTGCTCTGGAAATTGATTAAAGGCTTACTGAAAACTAAGAAGTATTTATTCATGGAAAAGCTACTCAAAAACATTTTGCTAGAGAAAAGAAGCTAAATTAAAGATATTGCATATTGTATGATTTCTTTTGTCTGACATAACCAGAAAAGAAAAATCCATAGAGACAAAACAGTTTGATGGTTGCTTGGGGCCAGGAACAGATAAAATCATTGACTGCAAAAGGGCATGAAGGGGCTGGGATTGTAGCTCAGCGGTAGAGCACTTGCCTCGCATGCGTGAGGGCCTGGGTTCGATCCTCAGCACCACATACAAAGCAATAGAATAAAGACATTGTGTCCATCTACAACTAAAAAAAATTTTTTTAAAAAAAGGGCATGAGGGAAACTTCTGGGGTGATGGAAACATCTAATACTTGGTGTGATGATTAATGACAACTATAAATCTATTTAAAATTATTAAATTGTCCATTTATAACAATGACATCCATGGTACATAAATTGTTCCTCAATAAAACTGTACAAGTTTTAGAAAGATGAAGAATATCAGAGCTTCAGAGGAGGAAAAAATGTGCATTTCCCAAGTAAACAAATGAATAATACAGTGAGGAAAATATTCAAATTTTTTTATTGTGATAAAATACACATAGTACAAAAATTTGTCATTGTAACTATTTTTAAATGCACATTTTAGGAGCATTATATTAATATTGTTGTGCAACCTTCCCCACTATTCATCTTCAGCACTCTTTTATCATGCAAAACTGAAACTATGTACCCATTAAACAAAAAATTCTATTCGGTCCTCCTCCTTAGATCCTGGCAATCACAATTATACTTCCTGTCTCTAAGAAGTTGATGACTCTGGGCATAATTTTCCAATTGTCTCATAAATGTCAAAGATAGAGATTTCATTATAGATTTAAATGCAATCTATTAATCAATTATTGCTAATGTTTTTATTTTTTTATTTTTATTTATTTTTTAAAAATATTTAGTTTTTAGTTGTAGGTGGACTGAATATCTTTATTTTATTTTTATGTGGTGCTGAGAATCGAACCCAGTACCTCACGCGTCCTAGGCGAGCACGCTACCACTGCGCCATAATCCCAGCCCTGCTAATGTTTTTACATATGATAATGGTATTATCTCCATTATATTCTGGAATGTGTTTTTTCCTTTCATCCTACGTTTTGCATTTCTAAATTCTACCCATGTGTCAAAGCCCACTCACTCACTCACTACCTCCTCCAGAAAAGTCTCTACTCTCACAGACTAAAGGTTATGTCTGTCTTTCCTCTGTTCATGTTTAAAGAGACAGTGATATGTTATTTATGAAAATATCCTATCTCTCCTACTAGATCACAAACTCCTTGACATATGATCTTCTTCTATCCTGTCCAGAACATCTAAAAATCAATGTCTTGCAAGAGTGCTTCTCACAAATAAAGTTCTCCACCCAACACCATCACCATCATCTGAGACCATGTTAGAAATGCAAACTCTCAGGCCCCTATTCATTCTCACCAAATCAAAACTCTGGCAATGGGTCTCTGTAATTTGGGTCTTTAAAAAGCCTTCTAAGTGAGTACGATGCACACTGAAGTTTGAGAGTCTTACATATAGTAAATGTTCTTTGAGTTATCTATAACATAGAAACACAGCTATAAGCATCACAACATTACTGTGAAGAAAACTAATTAGTGCTGCTCAATGGGCAACATTGTTGGGTCCTTTAGTGATCCATGAAAAAGCTTATGTATGTATAGGCCATGATCATTTGTAAAGAAGAATACATAATGAGACTAATGGAGAGGGTACCTGGAACAATGTAACAGGATCATTTATTATAGTGTCATTATGGAATGCCAATATTCCTGGGATGCTAGCCAGAACAGAGGTAATTATTTTCTGAAAGTCACTAAAGTCTAAACTCAATCTGAAATAAATCTATTTTACATTGCAAGGTGACACTGGAGAGATCTCAAAAACAATTTATTTTAGAGAAGGCAGATAAATTTGTGGTAAAAGGATAATGACCATGTAGGAACATTAAAGGTCAATGCCTCCAAAGTCTATTTTTGTTTATTTCCACTACTTAGGTGACACAAGCTAAAGTCAAATCTCTGTGAATGATGTTGGATCATAGTGAGCACTATAATTCAATGATGAATGGTTCATTTCAAAATAAGAATGTATCTTGTCATTATTTAATATTTGGTGTGGCAAAACATATTGAAGAAATTCTAGCCTCTGTCCTACATGTTGCAATCTAAGTAAAAAAGGCAAGATTTATTTAAATCAAAACCTAGGGGCTGGGTGTGGTAGGACATGCTTGTCATCCCAGGTACTCAGGAGGTTGAAGCAAAAAGATGACAAGTTTGAAGCTAGCCTGAGACTAAGCAAGACCTTGTCTCAAAATAAAACATAAAGAAGACTTAAATGTAGCTCAGTGGTTAAGTGCTTGCCCAGCATGTGAGAGGCCCAGGGTTCAATCCCAAGTACCACAAAACAAAACAAAACAAAACAAAAAACAAGAAAAATCCAGGAAAAATTTAAGTGAATCAGAATGAAAACATTCTGAAAAGAAGTGAAAGTAATCAATTATAGGAATGAACTAAAAATGAAGCAACAATACAGAGTTTTGAGACTGACTATAGGTTGTAAATAATAATAATAATATAAATGCAGCTGAGTATGAAACTCATAAAGAAAAGCAAATCATTCTGGGAAGAACCAAATACTGAAGATCTCTCTGTGGAAACTGGGAAAGTGAAGGTCATTCTGGGTTTAGGCACCATGGACAGTACATGGGATTCCTGTGAACTTCACACTGCTATGCGGAACTTGTTTGGGTCAAGGACTCCACTGAAAATCTGATGAAAGCTGTGGCCTTCTTCCAAGAACTGTACACAGGCAGAAACATTTCACATACAATTTCAGGAAATCCACTGACCGCTAAATGAATCAATTTGGGTTATGAACTGCATGGTGTATGAAGAGATTTGGCTAAGATTGGACCCCAAAACACATACTCATAAAGATTTCTTCTATTCCAGAAATGCTTTTCTGGCACAGCAGAGTTCTAATTGTTCAATACTTGGAAGAATCAAATGGAAAATGGTTTGATCCTGAATGAAATGGTGGTTGACTACACATTTATTATGTGTAGGACATTTGTTTTGATTCCCAAATGCAATTGTGAAAATTTGAGATTTGTCTCTGCTCTCTCACAGATATCTGCTCTCAGGCTCAAAAGTAAGGTTTAAATACTGATCAGTTCAAAGTCTTAGATACTAAGAATTCAGCGTGATCAAGAAGGAGGGCAAGACAGAGGGGACAAGGAGAGACAGCAATAAAAAGAAGAGAGAGACAAAGAAGAGAAACAGGGAGACAGGAAGAAGAAAAAAGAGAAAAGATAGGGAGAAAGGCAGAGCTATCAGAGTACAAAACAGAAGCAACATAAGAATTGTGTGCATAAGTATAATTTTTTAAAAAGTTTTAAAAATATTTTTTTAGTTGTAGATGGACACAATGTCTTTATTTTATTGCTTTGTATGTGGTGCTGAGGATTGAACCCAGGGCCTAATGCATGGGAGGCAAGCGCTCTACCACTGAGCTACAATCCCAGCCCCGCATAAGTATAATTTTAACAATTTTTCCTGCTTCTACTCTGATTGAGAATGTCAGAGTTGGGATTCAATTCCATTTTTACAAAATATTTGGCAAAATAATCATAACTAATATTAATTACAACTATTATTATTTGAGTGTTACAATGTGCCTCGGGTTTTTAAAAAAGGAAACAGAAAGGAGGTTCTAAAGGGAGGGATATGAAAACAGCCTGCATCCATGGAAAAGAATGAAATAATACAGAATCTAAATAAGGCAAGCAAGGTAAAACATTTTATGACAGAAGTTGAGAAAGTGGCTTGAGGAAGGGTCAACTCCAGCCAGGAAGCACATGAGGGACAAACACATCTTGTATCAAAGGAGGGAAAAATTAAAGCAGAACTTCTTAAATCGGATATGTATTGGCACCAGAAATATCAGATTATTGAGATGTGTGGCCTCATTCCCAAAGGCTGGTTCTGTGATCCAGAGTGGGTCTAGAAATGTGCCTGCAGGAAGCAGATGATATCATTTTGAGAAAGACAACTTCAAAAGGTGGATGAGCATAGAGGGAGATCTACCTTCTTTTGGATTCCAGTCTAGGTAGCTTAACCGTGCCTTTGTTCCATCATCTGGTGAACTGATTTGGGACACACCTGCCACTCTAACAACCTCGGCTTTAAAAGGACTCAGCTTGGCTGGCAGGCTCTGTTATTGTAGAGCAAAACTCCACTGGAAGATTATTAGTGCCAGAAAGAACTAAGCTCCTATAGCTCCCTGTGTGGCCCACATAGGATAGGTACCAGGGAGCACCCCCAACCCAAGCCACATCAACTCCAGTGGCAGATGACAAACTGAGGAGGACTAAGGAAATCTTAAGAGATTTACTATAGTAACAAGTCATAAAACACATGTAAGTGCTGAAAAATGGTTCATCATTAGGAGGGGTCAAGTGTTTTCATTTTTAAACTTTTGCATGAATTGCTTTTGAATGTTACTTTTGTTTTATAATTATGTAAAATATTTACATGGCCTTAAAGTCAAATCTATGAAATAAGTACTTTCAAAGAAGTCAAGTTTGTACCCCTATTCCCTCCACTCTATTCTCTTCCTTTATAGTTAACTTCATAGGGTATTAAAAATGGTCTTATTCTTCTATTCTTTTTAAACAAGCACTTTCTTAGATGAACATTATATGCACTTTTCTCCATCTGAACTAAGCTTTCTTGGTCTGGCCACTTTATAACATTATCTCTATAGAAAGATGCATTTTGAATTTGAGTAAGCATTAGCATTTTCAGCTAGCATTTTTCTTTATAAGTTAGTACTCAGATTGAGGGGTTTTTTTTCCCAATAATTGATTCATTTAATAAACATTTACTGAATAACTAATGGGCTCAGGGGAAGTTCCACATTTTGCAGGATCTAAAGCTTTTCTAGTACTAGTGACCTCTCTTTCATAAAAATAAATATAAAATTATTCATACACTCTCAATTCCCAGCAGCAACCTGCCATCTTAGGGGCCCATCCAGTCAGTTTTGCTATCTTCATAGAATATCAGTCCCAGCATGGGCCAGTGCTTGGTACTATGCTCAAGGTTGGTACACGAAGCAGACATGAGCCCTTATACTATGGTATGAGAGAGATACTGTTAACTAAATAAGTTCAAATTAAATATGCAATTGGGCTTAAATCTCTGTAATGGGCTTAAATTTGTCTTCCCAAAATTGATATGTTGATGTCCTAAACTTGAGACTATCACTGTATTTGGAGATAGTGTCCCTAAAGAAATGATTAAGTTAAAAATGAGACCATCAATGTGGATCCTAACCTAATATGATTGTCCTTATGAGAAGAAGGGATTAGGACAGGGACACACAGAGGGAAGGACATGAGGAGACATAAGAAGGCAGTTATCCACAAGCCAAAGAGAGAGACCTCAGAAGAAACCAACCTGTTGATGTCTTGATCTTGGACTTGTAGACTCCAGAATTATGAAAAAAAATAAAATGTTGTTTCAGCCACCCAGTCTGATACTGTGTTATGGCAACCCTAGCAAATGAATACAACCCCCTAACTGAAGAGACTGTCAAAGGAGTGGTGAGGATCTGGTCAAAGAAGGCAATTCTGAGGATGTGTATAGAAGCTGAGATGTGAGAAGACTAAAAATGATGAATTATGAAGAATAAAAAGATTTAGTATATCTTGCTAAAGGGCAAAAGAAATCAAAGTGCTTTTGCTTTAGTTAATTATCCCACAGTCTACAGAGCCAGATAGTCCTCAGGAGACAGTCTTTCTAAATTAGCTACCTAAGGTGAAAAGCTAATGTGCAGTCAGCTTCATCTATGGACTCTGAACTATTGAATGAGCATGAAGTTTAATTTTTAATTGTAAGACAAAATGTATTTGATATCATTCACACCCTGATTTAAGGACAAGCCTCTTCTGAAGAAAATGAATATTATGAATTATGTAGCTTAAACACTCCTTAGAAAAAGTATAAAGGGATGTTATGTTCTTTCTTATGGCTCATTAAAGAGATTACTGAAATTATAGAACCTGAATATGCAAAATAAAAAGCCGGAAGCATTAATCTGATTGGTCAAGGCTCATGCTTCTTATGAATTGTTTTAGTACAGTGATTCTATGCCCTGATCCTACATTGGAATCATTGGGGAAGTACTTTTATAATTTCAATGCCCAGTTTCCATCTCCAGAAAGTTAATTGATCTGAGATGAGAAAAAGGTAAACACTTTAAAAAAGGCACTCAAAAGATTTTAATGGTCAATCAACACATATCTTCCAGGGAAGATACCACATGCCAGTAACAAGGATGCTGTGAAATTATAGGACTCAACTCCAAGAGAAGTTCAAGGTGATATTCACAGTCTGTGAAGAAGGTTTCTGGTGAAGGAGGCTGTGATTAGCAAAGACCACAATCTTTTGTTTTTTTAATATTTTTTAGTTATAGATAGACACAATATCTTTATTTTGTTTATTTATTTTTATGTGGTGCTGAGGATCGAACCCAGTGCCTCACATGTATGGGGCAAGCTCTCTGCCACTGAGCCACAACCCTAGCCCCAAGATCACAATCTTTTTTTTTTCATATTTAATTTATTTATTTGTTCTATTTAGGCTTAAATGATAACAGAGTGCAATTTGATTCATTGTACACAGATAGAGGATAACATTTCATTTCTGTGGTTGTAAGTGCTATAAGGACCACAATCTTGACAGTGAAGTAACAAGTACCTTCCCTAGATCCACCTCTGCCACCTGATAGGTCTTAATTGCTTCCACACTGACCCTCCTAGATAGAACTTAGTTCTCTAGAAATTGCATCTCACTCTGACAGGGTCTATAGGTCTCTGGGCTGCCCTTCATTCTTTCCCAATTTACATGTTTGGGTATTTCCCACTTCTACTGAACAATATTTGCAACAAACCATATTCCTGATTGGTCAAAAGACCTTTGAAGTCTCTTCCTATCTTTGTCACAAGGACAACTCTCCAGTCCTCTCAACTGTATTCTCTAGTCAATGAAAACCACAACTCAGTCCTAACACATTTATATTATATAAGTACATTAATTTCTGCTTTTTTGCTTCACAGTCAAAAAGCAACACATTTCCTTCCAGATTTCATATATATTCTATACATTTCCTTCCCTGTTCATATATATTTTGTTCTTCTCTTTGATGATAAATACGAAACTCTTTTATTTAAATGCCTGATCAGAAAATAATGTCATATCATATAAATTTTTCATGCCAAGATATTTACTCTACTGTTTTCTTCAAAGACTCATTAAATAGAGAGTCACAGTCTATCTTAAATTAAAATGCATAGCTTTAAGGGCTATTTGCCATGCAATAATTATTTACGTAGTCTTCTAGCCAAGCATAGAAATTGCTAATGTCTGCTCTTGAAGGAAATGAACTGTATAAAAAATTTCAAACAAACATGATCCAACTGTTTACATAAAAGGGAGGTTGCATAAGAAAGTCATTGTGCTTCTACCCAAATTTCCCTCCAAATTGCCACAGATCAGCATGTACTTCACCTCTTTTCCACCAATTAAAACCATAAATGAGTGTTTCAACAGAGGAGGACCAACGTGCCTTCTCCACAGATGGTCAGTATCACATGTCACAGTAATGGCTCAACACACCACAAAGATACCTGTATAAAAACCGTGGAACTCAGAGCACTTCAGCTTCAATTGCTCTATGTTTGGAACTGCCTTTTCTTCAAAATGGATTTTCTTCATAGAAATGGAGTGCTCATTATTCAGCATTTGCAGAAGGACTACGGAGCTTACTACAAGTTTCTAAATTTTATGTCCAATGTTGGAGACCCCCGGAATATCTTTTCTATTTATTTTCCACTTTGGTTTCAACTTAATCAGACAGTTGGAACCAAGATGATATGGGTAGCTGTCATTGGGGATTGGTTCAATCTTATATTTAAATGGTAAGACTTTGTTTTGTTTCATTTTTCCTAAAATTTATTCTTAAATTTGTAGCTTTGGCTTAATGATCAAATTGCAGATGTGTATTGTTTTACTTGAAAAATCTTTCAAATGTACAGTTAACTTAAAACATCAGATTCATAAGTAGAACTTGCAAAAAGCATAGACATATATGCTTTAACCAACTTACAAGTAAATTCCAAAACTCTGACACATATTTTTTGATTAATCAAGAAGTTAATTAAATGAGCAGCATCATTATAAACAAGTTGATGATTCTAGGGACCACTTTGATATTCCCATTCTAAGTAAACAAAGCATCCACAGGACTTCCCTACAAGGAAAAAAGTTCTTTTGTTTATGGGAGATTATGGTGCTAAAACCCACATGACTAGAAACCCTCTAGAATGAGTGAGAGACCAGACAGGACCTAAGTTCTTTCAGTCTCTTGACCATGACCTTTCCCTGTTGACCTTCTGCGTAAGTCATTTTCATAGGCAAAAATGGCTAGTATTCAGTTAAGTAGTAGTTGTGCTTTTAAAATATGTGAATATCTATATTTCTTTAAATACAGGATATTATTTGGTCATCGGCCTTACTGGTGGGTCCAAGAAACTCAGATTTACACAAATCACTCAAGTCTATGTCTTGAACAGTTCCCTACTACATGTGAAACAGGTCCAGGTAAGCAATGCAGTATCCTCCAGTAACTAAAGATATTCCGATAGGGAGTCATCATGTATAATTGTTGTCTGTTAATGGGTATGGTATTATATAGGTTATTAAAGGAAATGTCCTTGGTGAGCATGCTAAAAACTCATAAACATCAAAATTGCTGATGAGAAAGCAAAGAAGTGTTATGGCTAATCAAATTCCATTTTGCCATTTGTGAAAGGATAGATAGGGAGAATATTTCCCAAATGATTTTATATTTGGGCATTTCCTTTTTGGAAGAATATAATGATTTGATTCTAAAATGAACAAAAACCAGTTAGCCAGAACAAATTCCCCAAGAACAATGTTAAGATCCTAGAAGCATTGATTTACCTGCTGCTGAGCAACTTTCAAAGTTATTATAGGTCTTCTGAGAATCCTATGAATGATGAAGAATAGACAAGTTTTCTGTAGGAAAGATAAGGACTCTCCAATATTACTGTTGCCAGTAAAGACTATCTCTAACCTTAGAACAATTTCTTTAAAATTTATTTTTCCTCTCTTGTCTGTGTGGTACATAATAGACTTGTTAGGCCACTTCCTTTTATCCTAAAAAAGATTTTATATGACTGTAGAATCTTTACTGCAGAAAAGAAGACTATAAAAGACTGGGGGGCAGGGGATATAGCTCAAGTAGTGGTAGAGTACATACTGACCCTGTGTGAGGCCTTGAGTTCAATCCCCAGCACCACCACCACCAAAAACACACACACAAAACAAATCAAAATACCATTAAGAGGGCTGGGACTGTAGCTCAGTGGTAAAGTGCTTGCCTAGCATGCATGAGGCACTGGGTTCGATCCTCAGCACCACGTATAAATAATAAATGAATAAAATAAAGATCCATCAATAACTCAAAAAATATTTTAAAAAATACCATTAAGAGGTTTTTCTTTAAAAAAATATGTATTTGTACAGAAAAATTACATGTTGTTTTAATTTTTTATAAGATGTTATATTATACATCCCCAGTTACACAGTGTGAAATTCTTGTGACTTGGCATCCTTTGAAAGTAACCCTGAATAGAGTGAATGTATGAGCTCCTAATGAGTTTTCTGAATATCTCTTTTGTTCCCATAAAATATACATGTCTATCACTTGTCATACTGTACTATGATTAATTCTTTATATATTTAGATAACCTATATATCAAAACAAGGATGATGTGCATTTTTATCTTTGTGAAACCAATGTGTAATGAATGGATGGATGGATAACCTAATGAGACAATTTAAATTTTATTTTGATCTATCCTAGCACTTTCCATCATTTGTTCCATCTTATGAAATATTTTCCTGGAAAGAGAGAGAAAGAAAGGGGGAAAAAAAAGCAAAAAATACTGTATTCTATATTCACCCTTGGGGATGTACAATTGACTTAAGCATATAAAAAGCTTTGGAAATTCCTTCAGATAAGAAATACGTTTGTCTTTGTTTAACAAAAAAGAGGCTGTTGTTTCATTTTTCAAAGACAAAATAGTGTGTAACTAGAATGAATGTCTACTATTTGAAAAATCAGGGACAACATCAAAGTAAAGTGATTAAAAATAAAACTAAGCAGGATGGGAAAGGCATTCTGGGAGTGAGGAGGCTACCTGACTTCAGACTTTTTCTGCCAGGATTAATATCCCCTTTACAGCTGCTGCTCACCCTCACTGCATAACAAAACTTCTCACTGCATAGACTGCAAGATGAACACAGGGGTAGCTGGTTGCACAAAACAGTAAGTTAATTAATAAACCACAGTGTAGCAATGATATGCTCTAGAGTTAGACTTTTCAGTTTAGGGAAAATAAACTGATTCAAGATTCAATACAAGCATTGTAATTTTCTTGTCAATTAAAAACAATTAAATATGAAAAATGAATGGATGGTGTTAAGACTTTGGTGCAACAGCCTGAGTTCTTAATTATCTTTGAATATATTGATGTCTAGAATTCAATGAGCTTGAAAACAAGGGGAAAAGTTTTTAAAGTATTTTTTTAGTTGTTAATGGACCTTTATTTAATTTAATTTATCTATCTATCTATCTATCTATCTATCTATCTATCTATCTATCTATCTTATTTGTGGTGCTGAGAATCAAACCCAGTGCCTCATACATACTAGGCAAGTGCTCTACCACTGAGCTACAAACCCAGCCTGGAACAAAAATTTTTTTGAATACTATTTAATACTCAATTTGACTCAAATTTGCTTATATATCTACTTCTAAACAGTTCATACAGCCAATGCTCTGTGGGGTTTTTGAATTATTTGGAAATTTCATAGCAAACAACTGTTCTAGGGTCCATTTCTGATATTGATAATAACCACCTTTCAAATGATGATACTTGTTGCAGGAAGTCCATCTGGTCACGCAATGGGCTCGTCATGTGTCTGGTATGTCATGGTAACGGCTGCCCTGAGTCATACTGTTAGCCGGATGGATGAATTCTCTATCACTCTGCACAGGTCAGCTTGGTTCCAGTTTCTGTAGCACCAGAGTATAACAATGAATGCACAAAGTCTTTTCTAAAACTTCATTTTAGTATATAAAACTACTAAAAAGTTTTTGAATGTGCTTGTTCTATCATAACCAAAGTAGCAGAAGGACTAGAACATTAACATTTTGCCTTAAGATAATGTTTTAATTAGCTTATAGCTATTGCCACTTTATAATAGAGTTGGAAATGTTTAACTGATTAATGACTTGCTAAATGTTCCTTTGGGTTTCCAAAATTCAATTATTGTAGTGGCTCATAAATAAGTCATCTAAAATTACATAAGGAAATATTTCTGTGTGCATTTGCTCTTGCTTTAAGATTCTGAAAGTTTTAAGGATCATCATTCCTCTTGAATGCATCAATTTATTTAGTAAAATTGTGCTTCCTACTTTAAATAGCCAATGCCTTTGACTTCAATGACATATATTCTAGCTTTAAAGACTGTACGAATTTTTTAAATTAAAAATCTTCTAGTTGCCAAATTAAATTTAAATGCTAGTAGGTTTCATGTTAGTAGATTTCTTGATGTTTAAAAAGCCATGGAAATTTCAAATTACACACATTTGCAGGAACTGAGCTATTTTTTCTCTTTGTTCCTAAAATCCTTTAACTATCATTAAAACAATCCTTTGTACCACTTTATTCCTAAATTATCAGGTTAGCCGAGGTAAATTTGTCAATCAACCTTTGTAAAAAATACTATGTATTATAACATACCATTATATAAAAGTTCTTCTAAAATTAAAAAAAAATCAAAATCTATCACATATTCTATTTTGGGAAAGTAGTATTGAATAATTTAAGAAACAACTATCTATAGTTTATTCCTCCCTCTAATTAACAAATCTAAAAAAATACAGGTTTCTTCTTAAAAATTCTTATCATTTAACTTTTAAAACTGCAATATTTTCTTCATCTATAAAAATTTATCAAAACCCACTTCTTACCTTAACCTCACTACATCCTTGATGATTCTTGACCGTGGATAGGCCTGGCTTACTTCCTTCTCCAAAGTCGTCTTCTCTTTATTCTTCAATCTTTCTATAACCAAATTTTGGTCTGGCTATAGGAATAAACCATTCAGGGATTCCTGAAACTCGATACTGTTAGTTTTTTTAATGACAAGCATTGCTTGGATCTTAATATTTTTGTAAGTTTTCTGCACATTACAGCTTCATGCTGAAAGTATGTAACCTAGTCCCTTTTCATTATTTTCTATGTCTCAAAGAACAAGGAACCAGGACTCTTGAGAGTTTGTGAAATTGCCTCTAGCCAGTGTATTTTCTTCAAAGAGAGGCTGAGAGAGGAGGGTAAAATGAGCCATGAATCACAGGAGTAAAAACTATATATGACTTATTCTAAATCATTCTGGAGATTAGTATAGTAATTTCCCCAAACTTGAATTTCCCTTAACATTTCTTCATTGAAACAATTTTCCTTAGTTCTAGGATATCAGACTGGCTTTCTTTTTAGCACTTATTAAAATCTTAGGAGATAACATTGGTTAAATTGAGTGCATTCGGAAATATAGAAACCACTGTTGAAGCTTTTCCAATTCTGTGGAGCACATGAAAGCATTTGGAAGAAAAGACTCTAGAATCATGTCATGTCACAGTTGGAAGATTCCTCTGAGAAGGATCATCTCGTGTCACCCCCTAACTTTATGAGTGATGCAATTTCTTTGCTTTTTACACCTGTATCTATTCTTCCATTGTAGACTGACCTGGTCATTTCTTTGGAGTCTTTTTTGGTTGATTCAAATCAGTGTCTGCATCTCCAGAGTATTCATAGCAACACATTTTCCTCATCAAGTTATTCTTGGAGTAATTGGTGGTAAATATGATCACTTATCTTTAGTTGCGTCATATGAAAGCTTGACTTCATTTGTCTTACCATGTTCAATTCTCCCTAGTAATCAGTTTTCCAATTTCAAAGGTGGTTTTTTCAAGCCACTGATATTAAATGCTACCCTGGAGCTTAAGTGGTTCAACGCACCTCATCCTCTGTGTACTCAATGACACGGTCTCACTCAGTGGTATAAATGCTTAACTGCATGGCAAGATAGGCTTTTACGAGCTGTAACTAGAATTAAGTCTAATTCCCAAACCTTCACTTAGATATTCGGCTTTTGTCTTGGTTTGGAAGATTTAATAATGACCCTATAACCTGCAATCAAGACACACTCTCCAAACCATCTGAAGTGATTTATTGCACGACTGGACCTGCTGCTTCGTATCCCTGAAGCTGCAAACTTGCTATGACTGAGTTTCTAATGTCCAGTGCCACATACTTTTCAAAGGCTCTCTAAGCTGGCTGGCCATAGCGATTGAAATATTAATTATAAGCACCTAGTTTAGTGTTCTTCCTATAAAATGTGTTGTCACTCAGTGCCATTGACTATAGACTGATCCTTCTGGGTTAGTACAGATTGATTGTTAAAAGACTGTGGGCCAAATGTGTTTTTAGTTAATGCCTTTAAAAGGCTTTAGAAAATGAATAGAACCTAAGTGTCTAAGACCTTTTTGTCATTGAAAGCTATGGCAAAATTCCTTACTGTAGACAGGAAGGAGCCCTGAGGAGCTCAAGGGCACATAGTCATCACATTCATCATCAGTGTCTCTTTCCAATCCCCAGGCATGCTGGTGGCAGAGGCCTTTGAACACACTCCAGGCATCCAGACAGCCAGCCTGAGCTTGTACCTGAAGACCAACCTCTTCCTTTTCCTGTTTGCACTTGGCTTTTACCTGCTTCTCAGACTTTTGGACATTGACCTGCTATGGTCTGTGCCCATAGCCAAAAAGTGGTGTGCCAACCCAGACTGGATCCATATTGACACCACACCTTTTGCTGGACTAGTGAGAAACCTCGGGATTCTCTTTGGCTTGGGTTTCGCAATCAACTCAGAGATGTTCCTTATGAGTTGTCGAGGGGAAAATGGCTACAAGCCAAGCTTCCGGCTACTCTGTGCCATAACTTCTTTGACCACACTGCAGCTCTACCACTTTATCAAGATCCCGACTCACACAGAGCATTTATTTTACATGCTGTCTTTCTGTAAAAGTGCATCCATCCCACTGACTGTGGTGGCTCTGATTCCCTATTGTATACATATGTTAATGAAACCAAATGAGAAGAAGATGAAATAGAGGTGTGCAGAGTTAAAGCTCCATAGTCCCAGGATCCCTTCTCCCCCATCCACTAGTAGAACCATGGAGCAAGGAGAGACTATAAAAATAAGACATAAATAGCTGTCAGCCTCAGGCCCCACGCATAGGTTTAGTTTGGCCTTCACTATTGTCTTTTTTTTTTTAGTTAGTTGTCCTCATTTAAAAACCTGAATATTGGCCAAAAAAAAAAAAAAAAAATCTATATTTTCTTGAAAAATCTTACAATATGGCAGCATAAGGCCTATATTCTTACACCTACAGATCATTGACTGGGACTGAACACTGTCCCCATAGATAGGAAGGACTCTTCATTTTATCCTAGTCTTCAACACCTCACCCCAGTGTCATATTCCTTTCTCATCTTAAGGTCTGGATGCTTCTGGTTTCTGTGGCATTTCAGTGGTAATCTCAGTCAAATCCAGTCTCCTCAATTTTCAGATAAGGATTGGAAGTCCATTTAGGTCAAAAACCTTTTGTACAGTCATGCCATGTTAGAACAGGAGTTAGAACCCAACTCTTCTGATATGTATTTCCATTATACTGTTTTGTTTCTTCATTTTTAAAAGGTAAAAATCAGTAATAATAAATGCTTCTATTTTATATTTTATGATGATTGCCACGTAAGATAGCTATTTTTAAAATATTTTTTAGTTGTAGATGGACAAAATACCTTTATTTTATTTTTATGTGGTACTGAGGATTGAACCCAGTGCTTCAAAAGTGCGAGGCAAGCACTCTACCACTGAGCTACAACCCCAGCCCAAGATAGCTATTTTTTCAGAAATTATATTGAAATGCCATATCCACATTGACTTATGACCTACATACAGGATCTTGATAGGGTCAGAAATGGCTGCAGATATGGATACACAGACACATTCAGCAGAAATGATCAGGTCAACCTTCTCAAGATAGACTTGAACCCCTTCTTAACTCCTGGTCTCTGTTTCACAGTAGTGCTTGTCAATATTTCAATAAATTCTGGTGAAGATACTCTGTTAGAATGTTATTTACCCAAAAAAAAAAAAGCCTTATCTCTTCACTATGACATTCCCATATTCTACTTTTTAGGATAAAATCTTTCAAAACCAAGGAAATCAAGTGCCTTCTTCCAAGTCATGCTCCAATCCAGGAAAATTATTAAATACCAACATCTATTAGCTGGATTAATCTCTATGTATACTGAACTGTGATGAAGAGCTATAGCTTTACTTTAAAAAATTACTCCTTATAGACTATTAATATTATACTAATAACTTCTCAACAAGGGTTGTTTTTTCCTCATTGAATCTAATAATTCTGAACTTTTAACTGATGACTGTCATTTCAATCAAGCCCAAGAGATTTTTGGTTGTTGTTTTGCTACAGTAAGGATTGAACCCAGAAGTGCTCTACCATGGAGCTATCCCCAGCCCTTTTGTTAATTTTATTTTGAGACTGGATCTTGCTAGGTTGCCCAGGCTGGCCTCTAACTTGTGTTCTTCCTGCTTTGGCCTCTCAAGCTGTTGGGATTACAGGCATGTGTCACTACCCCAAACAAACACAAGGATTCTGAGTGTGTTTTTGCTACACACATTAGTGACCTGTGATCTACCACAATGTTTCTTTAACCCTTCTCAAGAATATCAGTAGGTGAATTGTTTTAGATAATAATTTGAAATCAAATTGGAACATACACATCCCCCCCAAAATCCAAAACAAACAACAACAAACTCTTGGCAAAAGAGAAAATTTTTTTTAAAAGGTGGGTTAAAAAGTCTGATTACTTTTTCAAGTATATTAAAGCTGCACTTCTAGCACTCTTCAGGTGGAGCTTTTTAGGGTGAGGGAGATGCTCTGTGTTTGTGCTGTCCAATGTGGAACTGCTAGCATCTGCTGCTATTGGGCTCCTGAAATGCAGCTAACACAACTGAGGAACTGAGTTATTAAGCTTGAATTACTTTTTTAAAAAAATTTTTTTAGTTGATGGGTCTTTATTTTATTCATTTATTATTTATATGTGGTGCTGAGGATTGAACCCAGTGCCTCACGCATGCCAGGCAAGCGCTCTACCATTGAGCTACAGCCCCAGCCCCTTGAATTATTTTTAATGAATTTAAATTTAAATAGTCATATGTGTCTAGTGGCTACTGAATTGTATGTTACAAATCAAGTCCCACAGTGCTTTTCCTTGACAACAAAACAAAACAAAAATAATTTTCATATTGTCACCTATCCCCGAAAAATAACATGAATCCATACTAGCTGCTGTAAGAAGTCAATGGTAGATTCTACTCCATTTCCCAAAGGGACCCTCTGTAGATCTAGGAGTTTCTATCTGTGTAGCTCCCTTCTTTCTACCCCTGTCCCAGGAACTCTAGCCACCTTGGTTTCCTTGGATCTAGCTCTGTTGCCTCAAATCAGGGAGTCTGAGTTCACCCTCCCTGCACCATGTCCTGCAAACCTAAGGGCTACAAAACTATGTGATTTTACTAATATTCATGATGACATTCTGGATGGCTGAATGACTTTTCTGACCAAGTTTTCCTGGGTTTAGCATACGTGTATGCCTGACACCAATACTTCTGTGCATATTCAGAAACTGTTCACAGAAGGATACTGGTGTATCACAAGAGCTGCTCACAAGGATTCTTCCTCCTTGACCACCTTGGAAACTGCAGTTTCCTGGATGAAGACCTGCATCCAATGTTGCCAGGAAACTAAGCGATCTTCCTAAATTTCTCCCCTTCCCTTATCTTTAATGCTTTGTATGCATATTTCACTCCAAAGGTAAAGTGGAGCCACTTATTAATTCTTTTAAGTCTTCATTTTATTTTTCTTTAAAAGAAAGTTAACAGAAGAGTAAGTCTGTAAGAAACAACAACTCCAGAAATTTCTGCTCTGTGCCAGCAACTCATGAGAAAATTCTAAGAATTAGAAGTGCTTCATTTTCAGCCCTGCAAAGGACAAGGGCAGTTTCTGTCAAATTTGAGGCTGGTTTGGTGTGGAGTACTAATTACTGTCTGCTGTCCTTTGAGATCACAGTAATAATTTGGAAGAAATCACATCTCATTTGAAGAAATTAGCCCAGAAGTGATTGTTCTAAAGGAGGGAGAAAATTCAAAGATTGAGGCTGTACAGGTTATCATAAAACCAATTAATAGCCTTCTGTTTTGAATTTTAAATTACTTAGAATTTTCATTTTCCTCTATTTTTAAATTACTTTTGAATTTTGAATTACTTAGAATCTTTTATTTTCCTCTATTTGCCCTATGCTTTTTTTTTTTTTTTTTTTTTGGTACTGGGGATTGAACTCGGGCACTCGACCACTGAGCCGCATCCCCAGCCCTATTTTGTGTTTTATGTAGAGACAAGGTCTGAGTTGCTTAGCACCTCGCCTTTGCTGAGGCTGGCTTTGAACTTGCGATTCTCCTGTCTCAGCCTCCCTAAGTGCTGGGATTACAGGCTTGAGCCATCGCGCCCTGCTTGCCCTATGCTTTCTGAAGAGAATCTGTCTATTTTGATGTTTCCCCAAAGGACAGTGTAGTCTGGAGGAGCTAGTGGGGGAATGAATAATGGCAGCAGCTGGGGTTCTGCTAAGTTGAGTTTGTGGCCCATGGGGGGGAGATACTGCCAGGAGGTAGCACATCAACCCATTTCCCCTGCTTGTCCAAATGGGTACTGACCCCTTTCCCTGGGAGAATCTTCAGTATGGGTACCCAGCAGAAAGAACAGGCCCTGTGTGTGCCTGAGAAAGAAGCCCAGCTCTTAAGAAAGAAAAGCTTTCCTCCTCTGGCTCTCACCTATCCTTCTGCATCATTGAGCCAATCACAGTATAACTCCTGTTCAAAAAACTGACTTTGACTTTTTTCAGGATTCAGACTTTGTCTTATGAATACTACTGGTCAGGCTGTCCTCCAAGCCCTCACATGTCCTGTCTTTAATGGAAGGCATTTCCTATAGGTGGTAGTCACGTGCCCCCATCATGGCCTTTCACAGAGCTGCCCTTGCCCTCCAGCCATCATTTCGCTTCAAACCCAGTGTGGTGGTACACACCTGTGATCCCAGAGACGGGATTACAAATTCCAAGCCAGCCTCGGCAATTTAGAACCTATCTCAAAATAAAAAACGAAAGGGTTGAGATGTAGCTCGGTGGTAGAGTGTTCTGGGTTCATCCCCACTACAATAAATAAATAAGTAAATAGTTTAAAAATCTGAGTCTAAAACATCTGATCCTCAAAGTCGTCTTTTTCATCATAATCATTCCAAATTCTGCCTTCCTACAATTTTTTGAACAAAAGAAATGGTGGAGCCCTTACTATCTTTCTCTATGAAGACTGCATTGACTTAACAAAGGCTGAGCAAATGTTCCCATTTGAGTTTTGAGGTGTTTCCTATGCATTTCTTACCTTTGGAATGTCGATGCCCTGCCCACTGTGCCCCCTGCCAAGAAGTTGTCAGTTGTGGATCCCAAAGAGCATCAGAAGGTGGGGGAGGGAGTGGGACGGTGTCAGCAAATTCAAAGACAGATGTACAAAGGACTTTATGGAGTTTAGCAGCACCCTGGACTAGAATCAGCAGTCCTCCATTCTGGTGTAGCTCTGCGCTGTGACTCCCAAGGAGGCCATTTAACATTGGTGGCTTCAGTTTACTAAAGTCTCAACTGAGGGGCCTAGCGAAGGCTACAACTGGCAAATTCATCCCAGCTGTGACATTCTGCTACTCTTAGGGTCTTACTCAATGAAATTCAATATGCTCTGGCTCGTCCTCCAAATCCACTCTTTTGTTTGGTCTTTATGAAACACTGTCTTTGTGGAAGGCTTCCAAGTTATTGTTTGTTAATTATTCTATGAAATAGAGTAGGACAGGTGATATGGAAGGCTGTAACAACTGTATTCCATAGACACTGTTTTAATTTACTTAACGTGAAATGAACAAGGCTATAAATTCTAAAAAGGACTGTACTCCATTTTGAAATTTGCTACTCAAACAATTTTGGATCTTTATAATACATTTCAGTCTTTAAAATATTAGAATTCAAAAAAAAATTTTTTTTTGGTACCAGGGAGTGAACTCAGGGGTACTTGACCACTGAGCCACATCCCCAGTCCTATTTTGTATTTTATGTAGAGACAGGGTCTCACTGAGTTGCTTAGTGCCTCACTGAGTTGCTTAGAGCCTCATGATTGCTGAGGCTGACTTTGAACCCATGATTCTCCTGTCTCAGCCTCCCAAAGTGCTGGGATTACAGGCGTGCGCCAGCATGCCTGGCTTAGAATTCAGATTTTATGGCTACGAAAAGAGGTACATGGAGATGCAAAGTAATTCACTGATGTAATGAGACAATTATTAACATGAGAATATTCATAGGTTTCCTGCTCACCCATTGTGTAAAAGTGACTCTATAATTAAATTGCCAATTCCATTTCCTCTTCCTCAACATACTAAAGTGGAAAATCATGCTGGCACAGATACTGAGAAGATGTAGATAATAATAGGCTGAATGAAAAGGGAACTTTGCTTTGAGGACAGGAAGGTTGGAGGTGTTGAACCACCATGCTGTGTGAGGAAAATGCCTACATATTTGAAATAGTTCTTCAGTAATTTTGTTGTGGACTCATTATGGATCTCTCAAAGATGCAAAAATAAAGTTGAGTTTTTAATTCTTTATGGCTGTCAAAATGTGCTTTTTGAATGCAGTACAATTTTCCCAATAAATTATATGATACCAACTTTTTCAAGGATGACCACGATATATAAAAATGAGAAATCCCTTTCTACTATCTTCTCAGGTGCAAATACAGCTTTTCTTTTCTAACCTCCACCCAACATATAACAAGCACGTTGAGGTGCTGGAGAGGCAAGGATGAGTTCAGAGATTTTTCCCCAGGATGGTCCCCTTTGGTTCCGGGCTCATTGTCTGTAGCTTTTGGTAAACTCCAGGGTTATCTCTGGCCAGTGGACTTGAAAGAATTGAGACTATACCTGACTACAAATTAACTAAGAACATGGTTCTTCATCTTTCCTAACCCATCTTTTGCAAATTTGTCTTCTTCTTGAACCACTTTCTTTTCAATTCTATCTATATTCTGCCTATGGAATCCACATTATTTGCAGTCCAACCCCAATTTATCATGTGAGAGGATAAGAAAGCATATTTATCATAATGATAACATACCAAATACCCAAGTAGCTGCTTCCTTTGTTGAAAGCAGGTACCTGAAACATTCCTGGAAAACCCACTAGAATGAACTATAAGGACTTCTACCATTCTTTCCATAGTAGTGATGTTTAAAAAAAAGAAAAGTGGATTAATTCCTTTTTTACATAAATATTCCTGGAATATCTCTAGAAAGAAAAGTCATATCTGAAGTCATTTAAGCACACATCAATACTTTAACATTGCATTATTTTCTGCATACTTATGTTTCAGTATTTTTATAAATAAAAATCTGTGTCTTTTTCTCTTGGATGGTCAACAACTTTTTTAACAAATTTCAGTTGTTCTTTTTAGTTTTACACGACAGTAGAATGCATTTTGACATATTATACATACATGGAGTATAACACTGGAGTTAAACTATGTTCATACATGAACATAGGAAAGTAATGTCTTCGTCCCTTAAGATTGTGTTAATATCTAATCAATAACTACAACTACCTCAATGGCTAGCACAGTGAGAGGTGTCTTTCTCCTGTAACAAGATGACTGAAGGTAGGTGGCAAAGGCAGTACAGTTGAGGGATATCCAGGAATCAGGCTCAGTCTGTCTTCCTGCCTTGCCATTGTGGTGTGTGGCTTTCGTCCAAATGATTGCAGCATGGCTGCTGTACATCCAGGAAAGAAAAAAGGGCAAAGGGAAGAGGCTTTTTTTATACTCAGTCTTTATTTTGGAATCAACAACCTGGATAGGGCCTATGTCTGTGTTTCATAAGCCAGACGCACTCACCTGACTTCCTCCAGCTGCAACGGAGTTTGGGAGGGGAAATTATCTCTCAATCTCTGCAAAGGACTGGGTGTGAAGTGAACCAATCAACATCTGCCCCAGTGACTTCTTGTGTGTGTGTGTGTGTGTGTGTAAATGCAATTTAAAGCTGCATTTCTCCCCTGCAGCCTGCTGATTCATAATATTAAAATTATGAAGCCAAAACACTTTCTAAATTATAAAATGTTTTATAGTTACACTTAAATGATTATTTGAATTTTCAATTTTCAAGAAATTTTATGAAGACATTGCTCATCTCTAAATGAGTCTAAACTTGATATATCAGCAATCTGTATTCTGAACCAATATGATGGCACAAATACTTTTTTTTCTTTTCTGTATTCATTTATGATAATTGGAAGTACTTGTTCTATGTCATCAATGTGAAAATTTCCCTTTCCATTGCCAGTATTTGCTTGTTCTTAAATTTATTTCTTTGTGTCTGAGAGTTAGAGTTTTACCTGAATTATAGAAAGGAAGAAATTGTCAATTCACCAGCTGGCTATGTATTCTTCTTTCTTTTTATATAGCACATTTTGTCCTAGCTCTGATTTATTGGGTTGAGTAGTTGCATGTAGGCAGCTACATGCCAATCATGTGTACCCTGATTACTCATTATGAGCTTTAGAATACCATACAACTCACTAATGAGCACATTATAATGCTGGCCAGTGCTAATTAGATGATAATCATGGGCATTGCTTTGTTTACAGTCTATCCATTTAAATTAATTGGGCATTTAATTGAAAACAGTGTGAAAGAAGTTGAAATTGGGTTTAGAGGTTTGTTGCAGTTACTCTCACCTGCTAGGTGAGATTATTCACTTGATCTAGTAATTTGGAGAAAATGCAAATGGACATAATGCTTACTTTACAATGACACATATGCATGTGTAAATTTATCCCAAAATGTGCTTGGAAACAGCAATCTAATTTTCAATTTTTTTTCCTCTACTTGTGTGACCTGATTATAGAGAGCTTTTGCATGCATGAGAGAGATTTAATAAATCAAACTCTTAGTTGTAAACCCTCAGATAGGATCCTAAGCCAACCTGATGAGAATATTCTGGTAACTATTTAGGAGAGAAAACTTACTCTTAATTCTTGAATAAATATGTGGCAAAACGTACCTAATTAGGGTCCAATGTATTTTCCTCTATTAGAACATAGTATCAAAATATTTCAAGCTTTATGTTTTAAAATGAATATATAATTGCCAAAAATTACATGCATGAGTGCAGCATTAAGACACCTTGAGATGTCTTTTCAATGAAATAATTTCCTCAGAACAAAGTAGACCTAGAGTAATTATAGGCAAAAGAGCTTTAAACAGAAGAATCTAGAGGCCAGATTTTCCCCTTTACTTCTACCAGACAGTAGGATTTCTAGTTTATGGGCACCTGCTTCCATACAATTTTGAGATGGATCAAATGACTGAATATCTCTCCAAAAGAAGTTGGAAAATGTGCTGCTCTAATTTTTCGTAATAATTGTTTATAGAAAGAAGTCTTAACTAATCTTTAAAATTAATTATAACAAAACTAGTTTTGGGAAAAGATCCCCAGGGAGCTTAGGTAATATGAGAGCATTAAAAGCTTCATTTTGTTACAGCAAACAATCTTCCTTTTTTTCCTTTTGTCAACTCAAATAGGTGAATATTTAGAACAAAGCTTGATGTGCCTTGTCTGGACTAAGATGTGCTGTAAGTCTAAATGCATGATGGTTTTGAATATTTAGTGAGAAAAACTAATGTGAAATATCCTGGTAGTAATTTTTATATTAATTATGTGTGTGATGATGTAGATATGTTAGGTTAAATAAAATACATATATAAAATACATTTTAAATAATGTGCTCTCATTCTATATTTGTTTCCATTTTTAACTATTCTGTTTCCATTATAAAATGAGGATCCAGTTGTTTTATATGGACGTCCTATCCCACCCTCAATTAATATGACTTTGTAAATAATATTCTCAGGTAAGTCATACACTGGAACATAAATGTATTTCTTTCTGTGTAATTTTTCCTTTCCTTCAGAGTTAAAAGTTAATTATCTCTTCTTCCCCTGTCCCCCTATCACCCATATTCCAGTATCCTCTACTGACTTATGCAAGACTCCAACAGGGAGTTACATCTCTCAGCATTCAAGCCCACCAGGTAGTTTAGTAGGTGTTTTTCCTAGGAGACATGCCTTCCAGAACCCACTGTCCTGTGTTATCTGGGCTGGCTGCACTCCATGGCTATAGCAGGCCTGTTTTCTTGAATGACCTTCTCTCTTCCTGGACAGTTCCATCACCTTGGTCTTGAGTTAGATAACTTTGTCCTACATCTCATCTCTTTCCTCTTTCTTTGCTCTCCTATTTTAAGGAGATCTCCACTCTGTGGCTTCCGGAGAAAAGATGTGCAGGTAATAAAAGTTTTGAGACCTTATGTGACTGAGAAATTCTTTAGACTCCTCTTGTTCTTGAGAACATTTTGTCTGTATAGAATAATTTCTCCTCAGAATTCTGAAGACAAATCTTTATCTCCTCTGACTTTGAGTTTCATTGTCAAGAGGTTCTATGTCACCATGATTCTTTATCTATTATAGGTAATATGTCTCCCCTCTCTCCTGGAAAATTTTAATAGCTTCTCCTTTACCCCAATTTCCTAAAATTTCATAACAATGTGCCAATGTAGGGCTTTTATTCATTATACCCGATACTTGGTGAACCTGTTCATTGTGGAATTTATATTCTTCAATTATAAGAAATATTCTCAGACTATTTCTTTAAAACATTCTTCCCCTCAGCTTTCTCTAAAGTCTCTGGAATTGCTATTGGGCTGATTACTGCATCTCTTGAATTGTCCAAATGTTTTTCCTATTTTTCATCTCTATATTTTCATTTTATTTAAAAAAAAAAAACTTCCCTGACTTTGTCTTCTAATCCTTCCATTGCTTTTTTCTTCTATCAACTTCTTTTAACTGGGGTTGTGGGGAGAGTTTGATCCCAGCACACACATATCATGAAAACATTAAATTGAAGAAAGACTTGTGGTAAGTGTCAGAACAGATTAAACCAACCCTTGGGCCATCTGAGAAACAATAATAATTAAAATTGTGGAGTCAAATCTTGGCCAGTGTAGAATAGAAATGGAGATACTGACCCCCCCCCGGTGTTGCAAAGTAAAATGCAACTTAATTTGTTTCATTTTTGAAAGTGTAATCTCCTTTGTCACTAAGCCTCAAAAAGCAATTGTTTTCTCAAATCATTTTAGATCCTCTCAACATTTTTTTCTTTCATCAATAACTTTCAAGTACCTTATTTGAAAAGATAACACATTCCTTCCTTTTTCATCCCCCAGGAATTTTGCTCTAGGAAACATAACCTCCCAGCACAGACTCTGGGTTCTTCTTCTTTGAAAAGCCACTAAACATGTGGATTCTACTCTTCTTTCTTTAAGATTAGAGGATAAGCATGTGTTCGCTGCATCTTTATTCTGCAGTCATCTTTGTTCTGCAACTTATCTCACCCTGTGATTTTTTCATAACTAGAATGCATTCCTCCGCTCTTTGCCTCCCAGACTTGGCAACCATCAATGATTCTGGCCTGACCAGTCAACCTGCTAAAACATCTTTGCAGTTATTTATCAGAAAACACAGGGCAAAACACCATAATATTCCTCAAAATACCACAACTCGGGTTTATAAGCATAGAGTGAATAGGCTTGGGAGGAAGATGTAGCGAGGAAGACATTGGTATAACAGGACAGTTATGGGAACTGTACAGTTCTATTGAACTTTTCATTTCTGCCATCAAAAGCTCTTTTATGTATTTGTGTGTGTGTGTGTGTGTGTGTGTGTGTGTGTGCACGTGCGTGCTCATTTAAATGGACTCCTGTTTTTATTTCAATAGATGGAAATACCCTCTCTTGTCTCATTGAGTAAATTTATTGCCACTCTGAGCGTTTCCTAATCTTTGCATTGTCTCTGGTACCTGTAATTTCCTTTCTTCTGGGTATACTCTTGCTGTCACTTTTGCTTTGTATGTTAAAATGTTTCCTGATGATCCTTGGCAGTCTCTTCTCAGGCAAAAGGTAGACACTGAAGAGCCAGGGTAGCTCTGAGTGAGCGTGTACGTATTGTGGGCAGAGGGACTTCATAGTCAGGTAATCTGGCTAGGAAATATTCTTTGAAAGACTCTGAAGACTCTCAAATATTCTTTGAAAGACTAGTGGACCCATAGATCTCTCTTCTTGTAATGACCAGTTTCTGCAGAGATTCATTCTTCAATCATCTGCCAGGGGACAGCAGCTAGGTGTTTTTCTGTCCATACACACCCTTACACTCAATCCCTGCCTTCTGTGTGTTCACTGCCCCTCAGCTGCAATTTGTCTCCCCATGTCAAGCCTGTGTGTCCTTCTGGGATCAGGGAAGGGCAGCAGAGGCTCTGCACCTCTGTTGCTACGCAGGCTCTCAGCACATGCTTGTCTTCAGCCCCATCTGTTCCTCTCCTTCCCCTCTTTGAAGGACTCTATGGCTTTATATCCTGAGCCTTCCTAGGGGTCTGTAGTACCAAATGGAATGTTCATAATCTTCCCTTCCCCCAACTAGATGACAGGTTTTTTTTTTTCCTCTCATTTTCTAAACCCATTATCAGTTGTTTATTTGATTCCTGGCTGTCAAAATTTTGCTTTCAGCTTCATTTTGTTCTCTGTGTTCTTGTGGTTTTCTTAATTCCTTTAATATCAGTTAGTGGTATTCCGAAAGAACAGGGAAAAACTGAGTGTTTTTCTGCCATATTTAACTGGCTTTTTAGATGTTACACCGTAGGAAGCTAAAGCAACATAAAAGGCACTATTTTCTTTTTTTTTATAAATTTTTTTTTAGTTGTAGGTGGACACAATATCTTTATTTATTTATTTTATGTGGTGCTCAGGATCAAACCCAGTACCTCACACATACGAGGCAAGTGCTCTACCACTGAGCCACGACCTCAGCCCCGGCACAATTTTCATTTCAAGAATCAGATTTATGGAACAAAGAAAGCAACCAATATGGAGGGGGTAATGAGAAGTATAAGGCTTGGAATAGCTCCCCACCCAACCACAACAGCAGATTCTAGTCTAGTAAATGGTGACTTCAGCTCCTATATTCTGCACTCTGGGTCCACAGCCTCAAAATCAACACTGGCAAACTGGTAAACCCCTGCTAATCCTTGCCCCTGTCACATCTCTCAGCCCAAGAGCCTCCAGGGTGCAAAAGCTTGCCTTTCCCTATCCTTGGCCTTAGGGAATGCATCTGCTTCCTGTGGAAGAAAATCTTATTGTATTTCTCCCCGTGCTAAGAAATACAATTTGGTCTTTGATCCTTTCGCTCTTTTCACATTTGATCTTAGTCCAGCTTATTAAGTGCCTATTACAGAGGAGGTTTTATATATACCAAGGGTTCGAAAACACAAAAGATAGTCCTCCTCACTCCACAGCCTCTCACTAACTCCCGCATAGTGATTGTGACTGGCTCCTGCAGAGAGAAGTACTGTGTGGTGGCTAAATAGATGCTTGACCTTGGATTTTCACTCACATTGACTCCAGTTCTACATGGACATCTCAACTGAATTACTATTGAAGGTCATTAGAAATTAGCTTGGATCCCAGAGTATGGTTATGTCTGTAAGAATAAGATATTAACATTTCTCTTTCTCTTTTCTTTCCCCCAGGTGCTAGGGATTGAACCCAGGGCCTTGCGCACACTGGGCAAGTGCTCTACCATGGAGCTACGTCCCCAGCTCCATGCATTATGTTCTTGAGTCTGGTCAACTGATGGGGGCTCCAGTAGTGACCAGCCTGTGGTAGGCTCCCTTCTGGGCCATCAGTTCTTCATGGGTCCCCTTTTCAATCACCACCCCTTGTGACATGACAGCGATGATATCCGAGTTCTGGATGGTGGACAAGCGATGGGCAATAACAATGCAGGTCCGACCCTCTCTAGCTTTGTCCAGAGCCACCTGAACTGTCTGCAAAGAAAAGATGGAAAGTTGATGCAAAGAGACATGATTGTCCCCAGCCTACTGTCACGAGAGTCCAGTTCAATACCACCTGGGTAACAATCTCATACTTAGGGGAAAACGCAAAGACTCGGCATAACAGAGGATCAAGCAAAGAGAGGATCTATGCGTCGATTATTTAAACTGCAGCTCACAGGCTGAGAAATCTCAGCAAAGTAAGAAATTTCAGTGAAACTACAAAGTCACTGTAATTTTTTAATACGTGGTGGTCTAGTTTATTTAAATGAAACCAAGAAAACAACGTAGGCAGAAGTTAATTGGGCATTCCCTGTACTTGTCTTCATACAGGACATTTTAGCTCTTCCCAGAATAGAATCCTGATTTTTAAGGTGTTAGTCATACATTTTGAATTTCAGAATTGTGATTTTCTCAACTGCATCTCCTTTCATGCAAACTGAACATCAGGTGCCACCTTCTCCTGTGTTGTATGCGGCCTACCCCTGTCCTATCACTTGAGAACACATAAACTGTTATGCCTAAAATATTACCTAAATTATTTTATTATATTTCAAAGTTATTTCCATTTTGAAAATGTCACTTAACCTGAAGAATCTTCAAAATAATTATTATTTTAAAGTTATTTTTTTATCTGAAACAGTTCTCTGCTAAACCATTTTCTCTAGACGTTATCTTTTACTTCCACAAAGTATTGCCAATTTCTATTATTAATGAATCAGAAAATTGAAAACAGTGCCATTTTATAAGGGTAACTCTTATAGCAAAAGATTCATCTATAATGATCTACGATTTTAAGAAAATCAATATGTACCTTTTCACTTTCTGTGTCTAGGGCCGAAGTAGCTTCATCTAGGAGCAAAATTTTAGGATCCCGTACGATGGCCCGAGCGATAGCAATGCGTTGTTTCTCCCCTCGAGAGAGTTGAGATCCCTGGGTCCCAACGTTAGTTTCATATTTCTGGAAAAGGTATGGTAAGATTGAGAACTAGAAATGACTATTGCTTCTGTGCTATCTGGAGTCCACATCAATGACTCTTTTGTGAATTTAAATGATTATTTTTTAAACTTGTGGACAGTGAAAAAAATAAAAGATATTGAATCCAGCTAGGAATATAAGAAAATATGAAGTTTGTGCTGGGAAATGAGGGGATTTTTATTCCCCATTTCTGCCTTTCTTTTAGGTTTATAGTTTCAATCTCTTTCTCCTTGTCTCCAGGTAAGATCCCAGGTAGAAGATCTTCCTTGATTGGAGATTCTCTGATTTCCACACTCTTAACTGGACAAGATCTTTCTCAGCTGGAATAAGCCCAGGAACAGAAGTGCTTTTTGAGAGGCCTCCTGCTCCATTCCTTTCCTGGGGAGACACCAATCTAGAACACAAGCCTTGGTTTGCATTTATACATCTAGCTCTGCTATCATGAACAACTTATTTAAATTTTTTTGAGCTGCAAGCTTATCTAAAAAATGCAGTAGTAGTACCTAGCTCACATATTTATTGTGAATTTTGATGAAATTAGGAGGGAAAGGGTCTAGCTAGATGCCTCACATGTAAAAAGAGCTACCATTCACAGTATGTTTACTATGCATTAGAGATTGTGCTCACATAGTAGTTGGAACATCACTCCATATTCACAGAAATCACATTCTCTCAATTTATAGATGATAAAATTTAAAGACAATAATAAGCAGCAAAAATGAAATCTAAATTCAGGTGTATCTAGGTTCTGAAACCTGGCTCTTAACCACTACTCTACCCTGCCTTCCAATTCAAGAGCATACCTTCCCTTGCCTCCCTTGCCCCCTGAAAAATGCTCCACTAAGCCAGGGGAGGTCATGGCAGCCTCCTTTATTCTTATGAAGATGAATTGGGCTGTGAAGAGTATCATGGGCAAGTCTGTGTGAAAAAGAGGCAGTAAATCAACTCTAAGGTAGCTCTTGAGCAAAATGTGTATTGAGCAAAATGCTCAATAAACATTCACAGAATCAGTAGCTCCTTGGGAGGACACACAACTTTGCTTTTCAACTCCAGATGCAGCAAATAATATTTTCCAGGTTTGCTGATTAGGCTGTCCAGGCTAAAGCTAGGCCAAGAGGCTAACCTAAGACTTGGGAGACTTGTGAAAAGAACAAACAAAAAAGCCTACCACACACGTTATAAAATTTATAAGCATAATCACTTACAAAGGAAAGGAATTTATAAGTGATTTTTTTTTTGAAAAATAAAGTGAAGAAGGTTAAAGGTAATATTTGGTTCCTATAACTTGGTTTTCATACCTTAATTTTTCTTGTGGTCAACCACCAAGAGAGATGCCTGGTAAACAGAAAAATGCCGAATCGATACTGCACTAAGCTCAGACTTGGCTCTGGCAAAGTAAGAGATGCCCAGGTGACATGACTTACCCACCACACACAGCACATGCTGCCAAGTACCAAAATATGGCAGGGTTGAGGATAGCAGCAGCAGCTTTCTTTGTATGGCTATTAAGTGTGCTCCTTCATTTTGATGTCATTCTTTTGCATTTTAAAGAAGAAACAGACAATCTCAAAATGGATAAGAAATTGTCCCAGAGTTACACACACAGCTAGGAAGTGTCAGCGTGGATTTAAACCCATGTCTGCTCCAAACATCAGGCTGTTTTCCAAGATGTTAAGCTAATGCTCAGAATGATATGGCTTTATGTATGACAAGGTCTATAGCAACCACTTTGTGAGCTATTATACTTTTCAAAAAACTAAAGAATATGTTGATTTTCACTTATTTTGCTTAAAAGACTAAGACAATACTGGAACATTGGGAAATAAACTGTATTGCTTTGGAACTTCTCCTCGAGCCACAGTTACAACTTTTTTTTTTTCTTGCCATTTTACCTCTCTCCATCCCCCAACCCTGTCTACTGCAGGGAACAACAGACTTGGTGCTCACCTCTGGGAGTGACATGACGAAGTCATGTAGCTGAGCCTGCTTGGCAGCTGCTATGACTCTTTCCATGGAAATTTCTCTGGTGTTGTCCCCATACTTAATGTTGTCCATTATGCTACAGGCAAACAACACTGGTTCCTGGGAAACGATGCCAATGTGTGAGCGGAGGAACTGGACATTCACTTTTCTGCTGTCGTGCCCATCTATCATCTGCCAATAGAGATGATAACAACAGGCATTGAGTTTTGAATCCCAGGAAGGAGGAAAGCTCATATTCTGGAATTAAGTATTATGTGGAACTTTTGTTTTGCTTAAGAAACAACATTCCTAGCCAATGAATTATGTTGCCTTCAATCTCTGGAGCTGGTGTTCATCAGGAGTGGTATAGAAATTAACACCAATTAGACTATAGTTGACATTTTCTCCAAGCTCAACAGGTGGTACAAAAGAGAAAGACACTCAGGACACCATGTAAGTTAAGAAAAACATTCTCATTATACTTTAGTGTAGCACAAAGTATGTAGTCTTGCTCTATTTTGAGGCTCTGTGAGTTATGAAGAGGATTTTTCTATGAGAAGCTATTGGGCAATATAAGAATCAAACCTGTGTCTGATTTTACTGATACCACTCTCTGAATAACTGAAATAATAAGCCCTAGGAAAAAAAGAATGCATTTGTTCAATTAGCCAATCAACAACCATATATTGAATTGCTTGCTTCAAATACAGTCTGTTTCCTAGGAAATCACAATCTAGAAGGCCGGTAAGTGTAAGTACTTAACTATCTGCCATTTGAGCTGGTTCATTTAAGAGTTCTAGAATCATAAAGGTACAGTATGTCCAACATACAACTATAATGTATTTAGTTCTATGATTTCAGAAAAAAAGATTAGATTAATTGGCATACACAGATTATGTTTTAGATTATTTCTAAGCAATGGAAAATGCAAACATCATTAGAAAAAAATATAAAGCACTTCTTAACAACAGTTGGCCCTTGCTCATTCTGCTCTACTCATTTTCCATAGTCTTTTGCTCTGCAAAGCGCATAACTTACTAATTAGAAACTGAGCTGTTCTCTAGTTGCTGTGTAGGTGCTGACTAGAAGCTCCTAGAAGACAGAAGATGTGCCTCACGCTCCCTAAGCATCTCCCACAGAAAGTACTGGATGCCTCATGGATATCCCATTAAATGTTTAAACTATTGAATACCTGTACTTGGTAGCTTCTCTAAAAGCAACGAGGAGTTTTTATAATAAGACATGATATTTTCCTTCTTTAACATGTTTGTAGAAATGTTTTACAATGATATATGATATAAAATATATTGTGCCTATGAAATGCAAAAAATCATAATGATTTCTTCATGGGCCTTGATTTCTATCTATGACAGAACATTCAGAGACATATGCTCAGTATACATGTTAATGTTGGAGAAGCCAAACACAATAGATTCAGCTCCCTGCATCTTGTATGCTTCACAATCTATCTGAATAATGGGCATGATAGAGTTGCCATTTGGGGAAACTGAATCCTTTCCCTTACAGAGTTCAGATCTCCAGTGTATTGTGCTTTCTAGATGTATTAATCACCAAATACTTGCAAAAAAATTAAAAATTTTACACTTAAAATTAGTTATAGAAGTGACTTAAATTACAGGCAATTAACTTTTGCTCTTCATTTTCATAACTTCCTGAATTCTATCAGTATCTGTTTGCTTATTTCCTTGTTTTGCTTTATGCAAGGGAATCTTGCCTCAAGTTTCTCTCACCATTTCTCTTCATAATGCTATTGGTCTTCATTGTAATGAAGATTATATTATTCAGGAAATCAAGCCATTTTCAAAATGTAGAGGTTAAACAATTGATCAAGTATGGAGCAAAATAAAACATTTTTGGATCTAGACCTCTGAACCATTTCTTAGAAAACTACCTGTGGGTGTGTTAACAAAAGGAGAGTGAAAACCGAGAAAGAGGAAAATATGGGAACTATGAAATAATGGATCTAATCCAAGAAAAATATTACAGAGAACTAATAGGATGACAACTGTTCACTAGGCAGAGGTTGAAATCAGTCCAGGATTTGACAAATATGAGCAAAAGAAGCAGGTCTTTCAGAATAGATGGCAGAACAGAGACACGGGAAGAACAGAAAAGTTTTTTAAAAGACAGAGAATTGGGAGGAAAAGGAAAAAGTCCTTTCAGAAGAAAAAGTAATGCTAATGTGTATCACTAATTGACTATAGGAAGAACAATATTCACATAATCATAGTAAATGTCATTAATTAATTTTCAACTTTAGAATAAACTTGATGTAAAAGCAGGAAAGATAATCAATGTATAAACAATGTGTTTTGTGTTTTAATAGTACAGAAGTATAGTTAAAATTTGAAGGAGTAAAAGGAGAAATCAAGAAGTGAAAATAAAGTTATGATTGCTAACATTCGCATCTGGGAAAGAATTCAAGAGATATTCTCTACAGGTGGTGGGAAAGCAATGAAAGTGTACTACTTAGATTTCCAAATAGAGGAACTTAAAATAATGTAACTATATTGGGAGGAATTGGGAAAAAGAGTGAAGGGTGAAGGTTAACTAATTTTTTTTGTTGTTGTTGCATTATAATTTAATCTTTCATTTCTTAAAAAATAAGTCAACAGGGGTCTGAATGTATTAAGTCGTGATAACAGCAGCATGGATATATTATTTAGAGACTCAAAAATCATCAGTGGGAAATCTAAACACATTAAGTGGTTAAAATAGTTGCCTTTAAGCAAGAAAAAGTAGAGGGGTACTACTTTTCGTTAAAAATCTTTATTTATTGTTTGACTTTGTCAACCCCTGCATATATTATTTGGAAGCAGAGAATGAGAAAAAGAGAAAGAAATGCTGTGAAAAGTAACAAAGCAATTCATCAACTTCTCAAATATCCTTGCCAAGGTTTATGATGGTTGGCTATCAATTTGAGTTCCTTATGTTATTTAGACTTGGGCTTTTTGACCCAGGACTATTTCAGATTTTTCATGCTCAGTCCCTTTTCTTGCTCATTTATCATTGTGTCCCTTGTCACCCCCACTTTTTCCATTCCCGGCCATTAGTTTCCTGATTAGTTTGCACTTTCTGCTCCATTTACGGGCAAGTGAATGCTTCTATCAAGCACACTCATCTGCAGCTTTGCAGTGTGCCCAGTTTTCCTTGCCTAACTGGTCAGCAGGCCATCTGGAACTGAGAAGATATTAGAAATTGTGAGGTAGAATCCGGTCGACCATGAAATCATTGGAAATGGAAAATATCCATAGGGCTAAGTGTCCAAGGCAAGCACTTTAGAGTGAGTCTGGCAAGGAACAGTCTTGAAGATCACTTTTAGAGAGATATTTTGTGGAAAGAAAAATTCTTGAAAAAAGTGTTTGCATTGCTCACCACCTTCCCTTGATCAGGATCATAGAAACGTTCCAACAGCTGAATACTGGTGCTTTTGCCACATCCACTGCTTCCAACAAATGCCAGTGTCTGCCCTGGATTAACCGACACTGAGAGACCATTCAGAACTTGCCTATCAGGTCGAGAAGGATAGGTGAACTTACAGTCAATAAAGTCAATCTTTCCTTGGAAATTGTCCTGTGAATGAGAGAATAGGGATTACACATGCTCCTTCTGAAGCCTAGAATATTGAAAATGCACCTAAATCTACATCATACTGTCTAAGTGAAAAGTATAGGGGTAGTGACTTAACAGAATGACATTCTACTTCCCACTCTGGCAGGTGTGTCACAAGAGAAGACTTGAGCAGCAAATGAGCCATTTGACCTCTTATTCCCATTCTAACCTAAGGGGGTTTCCTGGTCATCCACTCCTTGACATCCTGAATGGAAGAGAATAGCTAAAAGCTGATACAGCACAAAAGCCAGTCTGGGCCTGTACAACTCTTCCCCCAAAGGCTTAAAATAATAGTGTTACCCTGGGAATTACTTCAATCAAAAGTTATTTGAGGTCTGTACTGCAAAGGTGAATACCGTAGCGAGTTTAAAACTATGTGAATTATGAACCCTAGAAGTAGACGTTTAATAAACCACAGAGAGACTTTTATTGAGCTGAGGGAGAAACAGGTCATTTGACCAATTTTAAAAGAATTCATATTTATATCTACTACTATTTAGGTTTGTTTTGCTTTTTTTTGAACATAGGTATTAAAAAAATAGGAAAGATCAAAAACACCTCTGGGAATGATCCATTAAGAGAGAAGACATTTTGTAGAGATTGAATTAATTTTATGGGCATACACAGGGGCTAAAATTTGAACCCAGATGAATATGAATCAATTCAATATTGCTGGATAGGAAAAACTGGTTTATCTCCATTTCACACCAGGGCATCCAGAGGAAACATGTTATTGGGTAGGTCTCAGAAGGCATCTGGCTTCATTCATTCTGAAACTCACTGTGTTATGTATTACATAGAATTTAGCATTCATTGGCTTTGGATATAGCTATCTCAAAAGGGTTCATGTGTTGGAAGCTTGGTGCCCAGTGTGGCAATGGTGAGAAAGGTGTCGAACATTTAAGAGGTAAGGCTTAATGTCAGGTGATTGGGTCACTGGGGCACTGTCTTTGGAAGAAATTAATGTAATTCTCGTCATACACTGTTAGTTCTTGAGAAGAGGCTGCTATAGAGGAGCAAGACTGGCCCCTGCCCACACTCTTACTTCTTGTCTCACTATGGATCTTTCCCTTCACGCAGTCATTCTTGCCATCCAACCATGGTGTGTTGCAGCCCAGGGGGTACCTTCCCAAGAGGCCAAATCAGTGGAGCCAGCTGGTCTTGGATTTACATCCCCCAAAACTGTGAACCAAATAAATCTGCTTTCTACAGTCTCAGGCACTTTGTTACAGTAATGGAAAATGGACTAATACAATTGGATCTTATTGACTTATTCAGATGCCAGCTTTGTGAATAAGTTTTGACACTAGTTACTTGTTTCCTTTATATTTATAAATACATTCTCTGTCCATCCTGAATGCAGTATGAATGAATCCAGGCTGCAGAAATTTAAAAGTTAAGTGATATTGTGTGACCATCCCCAGTGGTCATTCTGTGCATACACACACACACACACACACACACAAGCACAACTCCCCTGACCCAATACTTACCCATTTTTCACCTGCAGTATTGTATGCACTGATTGGGGGTCGTCGGTCCAGTAGCTGAAAAAAGCGTGCAGCTGATATTTTAGCTTTGGCATAACTTGGGGTATAGGAGAATGTTCTTCCAAGAGCTGTTGCACTTAGTACAACTGTAGAAATCACCCTACAATCAGACACCGAGGTAGAGAAGAGTGGGTATGGTTGGTGTGAAGGCCAAGAGGCAGTAATTTGGGGATCTAACTCTGGTTCTGTTAGGAAAGGATCAACTAGTCTTGAGTAAGTCAAGTCTGGGAATATGGGAATTGGAGAGATTTGCACATTGTATTCAATGAAAAGGGGTGAGGGGTGGACTGACCAAAGTAGAGCTCAGAACTCCAAACCCTGATTCCACCACAATGGCTTCTTATACAAAACTTATTTTTGGTCTGAAGGAGAAAAAAACTTCTGAAAATATATTTTTAAAAAGGAGGAGACTTGAAAGATCACCAGATTGGGTTGATTTTCTTACAATTCTGACATTCATTGGATCAATGATAGGTACATAAAAGATAATGATGGATAATATAAGTATTGATTCTGTGCCAAGCCTGCATATAATTCATGTTTCAGACAAGATGCAATTGCTTCTATCCTCCTATTTGTCTCAGCCTCTGACTATATTCCACATGGTCTTAAAAACAAATAAATGGGTGAACAAAGAAAGGAATGATAAATCTGGTAAGAGACAGCTTTGCTTCTACCTAAACCATGACATGAGGGGCAGCCCTCAAAGTTGTCCACCTGCACCTCTATTCACAGAGGGCCTGTCTGGGGTAAGAATGGGTCAGGAGTTGTGTCTTTGTGCATCTTAGGACTTGTTTTTGGGCCGGAGCTACAAGAGCAAACATCTCCAGGAGCCTAGGCTAAAGTTTCAGGGATTGAAAGCACTTGGCATAAAATGAGAAATTATGGAAAAATGACTTTCCAGTTTTTAAAGCAAAGCCAGAAATTGGCTTTCTGTAGGCTCTCAATTTTTACATATTGGAAAGTATTTCTTTAAAAACCCCTATATAGGCTGGGGATGTGCTCAGTAGTAGAGTACTTGCCAAGCATGCAAGAGGCCCTGAGTTTAATCCCCAGTACTGCAAACAGATGAAAAAACAAAAATTTTATGTAAACTAACAAAAACAGGTCAACAGTTGGTATTCCTGGATTTGGGTTAGTAGTTTTAAATATGCAAAGATTTGGGAAAGAGTCTTTCCTAGTTGAAGTGGGTAGAGTAGAGTAGAAGTGCTAGAAGAAAGATACCAGGTGAAAAAGCAGAACTCTTGGCTAGCAAATGAAATTCCAAAGAACAAATTCTTATTGGGCCCACTTTTCCTAATGCTTTCCAAGTTTTTCTCAGACTGTCTTTCCCCTTACTACCCCCTGTCATACCCACGTACATGTGCCCTCCGTCTCCTGGTACCCTGACACCCTTAGTTTCTCACCTCTGGAAATGTAAGAAACTAGACTCAAAGCTAATCTTATGAGAAAAGTAGGCTCTGGTTATAAATAAGAAACCTAATGGCCCTGTATAGTCTATTCTGTCTCTATGTAGGGGAAGTCAGCTGAAAACCTGTTCTTCTTGCAAGAGAGGAGCAGAGTTCAAATATGATAGCCCTATGAACCATTTTCTAAAGAACTCTGGAGTTTTTCAGCATAGCATAGTAGATTGTAAAAATGATCACATTAACTCATCCTTCATACATCCCTTTGCAGAATGACTTTGTTACTCCTCTCATCAAAAGATGGATTCTGTTTCTTTAGTCTTTAAATCTGGGCTTGGTTGTATGACTGTCTTTTGGTCAAAGATTTGGGAAAGAGTCTTTCCTAGTTGAAGTGGGTAGAGTAGAAGTGCTAGAAGAAAATGAGGCGCATAGACTTAAAAAGTGCCAGCACACTGGGGCGTGCCTTTTTCTGCTGCACTTGGAACTCTGAGATCATCTGTGAAGAACGCAAGGTCATCTACTAGAGAGGCCACGTGGAGACAGGGTATACCCAAAGCCTAAAGGAGGCAGCCCAGGCCAAAAAAACCACCAGATCACACACAGAATCTTAAGAAGTAATGGATCCCAGCTGTTTTAGACACAGCACTTAGGATGGTTTGTTAGGCAGCAGAGAAAAGAAAAGTGACAGAATCAGGCTTTTCCTCCCTAGAATGCTGACCTTTCATGACCTTGGTGGGACTTTTCTCACCTGAACACAAAGCTGAAATGGAGTCCCTCATTGGAGATTAAGTAACCTCCAAATCTGTAGGAAGCAGAATTTGTAATAAATGTTATACTTTGGGAAAAGGCATAGCAAAATCCATAGATATTCGCTTTTTTAATGGCTGTCTTGAAGGGTTTCTCCAGCTCAGCTTCAAATGTGTCTGTGAAGTGCTTCTCCACGCCAATTCCAGCAATAGTGCGGATGTTATTGAGGGCTTCACTGGTAATCTGAAGAATGAAAGAGTGTTAGGAATAAAAGAACAGAAATAATTCCTTTGGATTAGTGCTGGTACAAACTGCATAATGTGGTACAAACTGGAGATGGAGTATCACCTGAGAACACACAGAAGTTGCTGAAGATCAACCCCACTGGACCATGAGACAGTTAGTTAGTGAAATTCAAGTGCTACTTGGTTCTACTTAACAAGGTTTTGTTGCCTCCATTTGTGGGGAAAGACAGAAGGGGTGAGGGAAGTATACATGGTTATCGTGGAAAGCTCTTAAACTTTGCTAATTCATTTGAAATGTCTAAAATTGTATCTTTGGATGTCTTCTGAGACAAAAGATAAGTTAATATAAATGTAAACTATTAGATTCTATTTACTTAAAATTAATCTGACTGAATAGTAACTTAAATATAAAGTTAATCTTTTATTCTGTACTACAAATGTTTGTTTCAATCCATATTCTCAGGTAAATAATCACTGTTTCTGAATTAGGGTCCTACCCCCAACAAAGGTACAAAGGCGGGCTACTTCTACCACTGGGGAATAAAATCCTTTGACTTCTGCCTACTTGGGCAATGTCATTCACTCTAAAAAGACCCAGATTACAGTGAATTTGTTAAGAGTGAGTGTGTGTAGGGGTGTGTGTGATTTTTTTTACCTGATAAATGTCTATGGCTTCATTTTTCCATGATGCTCAGATATTAATTGGAATAGATTTTTTAAACATGCATAGCTAAATGTAAGTATATTTGAAACCTAAATTGCAGATCATGATTCTATTTGGGAAAGGCATTTTCCACAAGCCTAGAAGACACTTAAGTGTAAAAAGTCAAAGTGTGTGCCATTAAAAGAGAGTAGCTCCTCTCTGTGTGGACAGCAGGATTCAGGGAAACCATTAAACTCAAAATGCCTAACAGACAGAAAACTGAACTATCTACCTCTGTGAGTGAGAATACACCAAATTGGGAAATGGAACAAGTAATGATGCAAGAGGAAACCAAACATGTAAACATCTGTGTTTACTCCACTATTTTTCCTTGCCAGTTCAGACTCACAGCAGCAGAGCTTGATTGGCATAGCCTTGGCATAGATGCAAAGAGCTAGTGGGAGATTTCTAACTATGCCTGTCTGCTTCCTTAAATCTATTTGTATTCCCTATTTTTTAAAATATTTATCAGTTTATTTTTTTGTACTCCCTATTTTTAACAGTTTGTCTCAGTGCCACTCAGCCATAAGCAGAAAATTAAGTCTATAAGATTACCTGTCCTGCCCTCTCCAGAGCCTTCTTGTCTTGAGAGGCAAACCCCATCAACATTCTGGTCTGTAGGGCTCCTGATAAAGCCAAGAAGGGGAAGAAGCTCAATATGACCAGGCTGAGCTTCCAGCTACAGGCAAAGGCAACAATTATGGCCACAGTGACGTTGGTAATGGAATTGACCATCATCCCAATTTGAGAGCCAGCAGCCTGTAAACCAAAAGCAACCAATCCAACTCAGATACACAGTCTTTTGCCAAATGCCATTATGTGAGAAGGTTATTTTATACAAAAAAGATAGGCTCTTGTCTTTTTGTGATAAAATATATATAACATATTATTTATCATTTTAGCCGTTCATAAGTGTACAATTCAGAGACATTGCAACCATTCATGATGTGTGACCACCACCACACTGACACCCAAAACTTAACATCATCTGTAAATATGTACTCATTAAACAATAACTTCCATTCCCTCCTTCCCCCAAGTCACTGGTAACTTCTATTCTCTGTCTCTATGAATTTGCATATTCTAGGTATTTCATATAAGGAGAATAATGAAGCATTTGTCCTTCCATGTGTGGTTTATTTTACTAAGCATAATGTTTTCAAGATTCATCTACATTATAGTACATATGAAATGAAATTCCTTTTGAAGGCTGAATATATTCCATTGTATGTATCTATCACATTTTGTTTATTTATCCACTGATGGACAATGGGTTCTATCACCTTTTGGCTATTGTGAATAATGCTGCTATGAACATTGATGTACAAATATCTGTTCAAGTTTCTGCTTTTAATTCTTTTGATTATAGACTATGCTAGTTAGTTTTTCATCACTATTACCAAAACACCTGACAAGAACAGCTTAGAGGAGGAAAAGTTTATTTGGGGATCATGGTTTCAGAGGTGGTATAGTCCATGATCGGCTAGGCAGAAACATCATGGTGAAAGGGCACAGTGGAGTAGAGTTGTCAGCTCATGGCAGCCAGAGGAGGGGAGATAGAGGAAAGGAGAGGAGAGG
>PVHX01012577.1:0-30470 GCA_004024805.1 Geosciurus inauris
GATTTCTGTATGTTGAACCAACCTTGCATCCCTGGAATGAACCCCACTTGATCATGGTGCACTACTTTTTTGATATATTTTTGCATGCAATTTGCCAGAATTTTATTGAGAATTTTTGCATCTATGTTCATCAGGGATATTGTTCTGAAGTTTTCTTTCTTTGATGTGTCTCTGTCTGGTTTTGGAATCGGGGTAATACTTGCCTCATAGAATGAGTTTGGAAGGGTTCCCTCCTTTTCTATTTCATGAAATAGTTTGAGGAGAATTGGTATTAGTTCTTCTTTAAAGGTCTTGTAGAACTCAGTTGAGAATCCATCTGGACCTGGGCTTTTCTTGGTTGGAAGGCTCTTGATGGCATCTTCTATTTCCTTGCTTGAAATTTATCTGTTTAAGTTGTGTATATCCTCTTGGTTCAATTTGGGTAGGTCATATGCCTCTAGAAATTTGTCGGTGTTTTCAGGGTTTTCTATTTTACTGGAGCATAAATTTTCAAAATAGTTTCTAATTATCCTCTGTATTTCAGTAGTGTCTGTCGTGATATTTTCTTTTTCATCACGAATTTTAGTAATTTGGGTTTTCTCCCTCCTCCTTTTTGTTAGGGTGGCTAAGGGTTTGTCAACTTTGTTTATTTTTTCAAAGAACCAGCTTTTTGTTTTGTCAATTTTTTGAATTGTTTCTTTTGTTTCTATTTCATTGGTTTCAGCCCTAATTTTGATTATTTCCTGTCTTCTACTTTTTGGGTGTTAATTTGTTCTTCCTTTTCTAAGGCTTTGAGATGAAGAGTCTAAAAGATGTTGACTTTTACTTCTGATGAATGAGTTTAGTGCTATGAACTTTCCTCTTAGCACTGCCTTCATGGCATCCCAGCGATTTTGATATGTTGTATCAGAGTTTTCATTTGCCTCTAAGAATTTTTTTATCTCTTCCTTGATGTCTTCTGTTATCCATGCATCATTCAATAGCATATTATTTAGTTTCCAGGTGATGGAGTAGTTTCTGTTTTTTAATCTGTCATTGATTTGTAATTTTATTCCACTATAGTCAGATAGGATGCAGGGTAGAAACTCTATATTTTTGTATTTGCTAAGACTGGCTTTGTGACATAACATGTGGTCTATTTTGGAAAAGGATCCATGTGCAGCTGAGAAAAAAGTGTATTTGCTCATTGATGGATGGAACACTCTATATATGTCTGTTATGTCTAGATTATTAATAGTTTCATTGAGGTCTATGGTTTCTTTATTAAGTTTTTGTTTGTAAGATCTATCCAATGGTGAGAGAGATGTGTTAAAGTCTCCAAGTATTATTGTGTTGTGGTCTATTTGACTCTTGTATTTGAGAAGGATTTGTTTGATATACGTAGAAGCCCCATTATTTGGGGTATAGATATTTATGATTATTATGTCTTGTTGATGTCTGATTTCCTTAAGTATGAAATGACCTTCTTTATCTCTTTTCACCATCTTTGGTTTGAAGTCCACTTTATTTGATACGAGGATGGAAACTCCTGCTTGTTTGCTGGATCCATGTGAATGATATGTTTTTTCCCACCCTTTCACTTTCAGTTTGTGGATGTCTTTTCCTGTAAGATGAGTCTCTTGAAGACAGCATATTGTTGGGTCTTTTTTTTTTATCCAGTCTGTCAGTCTATGTCTTTTAATTGGTGCATTTAGGCCATTTACATTCAAGGTTATTATTGAGATATGATTTGTAATTCCAGTCATTTTGGTTTGTTTTTGGTTTTTACCTTGAGTTGTTTTCTCTTTTGAATGGTCTTGCCTTTAGTGTAGTTCCTCTCTTCGTAAATTTTCATTGTTGGTTATCATTTCCTCCTCGTGGAATATTTTGCCAAGAATGCTGTGTAGTGCAGGCTTTCTTGCTGTAAATTCTTTTAACTTTTGTTTATCATGGAAGGTTTTCATTTCATCATCAAATCTGAAGCTCAGTTTTGCTGGATATAGGATTCTTGGTTGGCATCCATTGTCTTTCAAGGCTTGGAATATGTTATTCCATGATCTCCTGGCTTTTAGGGTCTGGGTTGAAAAATCTGCTGAGATATGTATTGGTCTCCCCTTGTATGTTATCTGGTTCCTCTCTCTTGCGGCCTTTAAAATTCTATTCTTATTCTGTATGTTGGGCATTTTCATTATAATGTGCCTTGGTGTAGATCTGTTGAAATTTTGTACGTTTGGTGTCCTGTAAGCCTCTTGTATTTGATTTTCCATTTCATTTTTCATATTTGGGAACTTTTCTGATATTATTTCATCGAAGAGATTGTGCATTCCTTTGGTTTGAAATTCTGTGCCTTCTTCTATCCCAATAAATCTTAGATTTGGTCTTTTGATGCTGTCCCATATTTCTTGTATGTTCTGTTCATGATTTTTTACCATCTTCACTGTATGGTCGAGTTTATTTTCAAGATTGTATATCTTGTCTTTATTATCTGAGGTTCTGTCTTCCAGGTGATCTAGTCTACTGGTGATGCTCTCTATTGAGTTTTTTATTTGGTTTATTGTTTTCTTCATTTCAAATATTTCTGATTGTTTTTTTTTTCCACGATCTCTAGCTCTTTCTTAAAGTAATCTTTTGCTACTTGTAATTGCTCTCTTATCTCTTTGTTAGAATGATCGATGGTTGCATTTATTTGCTCTCCTATTTCTTTGTTGGATTGATCAATTTTTGCCTATAATTGTTCACTTGTCATTCTTTAGTTCGCTGATCATTTTAATTATGTACATTCTGAATTCTTTCTCTGACATTTCAACAACTGTGCTATCAATGGATTCTGTTACAGTGGTATCCAGATTTATTTGGGGCACTTTCTTCCCTTGTTTTTTCATGTTGATTGTGTATCTTCCTTTCTTGAAATACCAATCTGAGGTATTGCAACTTCTATCCTATAATCTTGTATTGACACCTTGTCTCACCTTGGAGCTACTTCTGTTCCCCCAGTGTCCCCAGATGGGCATTACCTGTGTCTCACCTTGGAGCTACTTCTGTTCCCCCAGTGTCCCCAGATGGGCACTACTCCCACTAAAGTTGGTGACGGAGGTAGTGGATGTACCTTTAGAGGGCAGTAAGTGGCCTTGGCTGGGCTCCTGAGGCGGCCCCTGAGGGCTGTTTTGCCCCTCTCTTGCACTCCTGCTGGTGAACAGGAACTCTGGAGCAGAACTGGAGGCAGGCCCAGGTCTTACTTAGGCAGGGTCACAAGCAGGAGAGTCTGTGTGCGACCCTTACAGTGAGCATGAGCTCCCCTGGGGCTGGAAGCTAGCAGGCTCTGGTCTGCCTTCAACTGGACGCCCCTGGCATTCCCTAAGGGCAGCTTTGGGCCTTCTGTCTCGCCTGACCACAGGAACTCTGGAGTGGAACTGAAGCGGGCCCAGAGTGCACTTGAGTGGGACCTCTTCACGCTGGGATTTCTGCAGGACACTCTTACCCTGGGTGTGCCTTCTTCTGTGGCTAACGGCTAGCAGCTCCTGGTCTCCCATTGGCTAGACACCCGTGGAGTTGCCTGAGGGCAGATCTGAGCCCTCTGCAGCTCCTGCCGGTCCACAGGAACTCTGGAGTGGAACTGGGGTGGACCCAGGCCGCCTTGGGTGGGGTTGGCTCGTGCTGGTGTCTCTGGAGCGACTCTTGCCCTGAATTTGGGCTCCACAGTGGCTAGAGGTAGTAGTCCCTGGTCTCCCTTTGGCTGGACAACTGTGGAGGTTCTTGAGGGCGGATCAGGGCCCTCTGTGGCTCCTGCTGGTCCACAGGAACTCTAGAGCGGAACTGGGGTGGGCCCAGGCTGCCCTTGGGTAGGACTGCCTCATGCTAGGGTCTCTGCAGGTACTCTTAGCCTGAGTTTAGGCTCCCCAGTGGTTAGAGGTAGCAGTCCCTGGTCTCCCATTGGCTGGACACCCGTGGAGTTTCCTGAGGGCGGATCTGAGCCCTCTGTGGCTCCTGCCGGTCCACAGGAACTCTGGAGTGGAACTCTCCTCTCCTGTTTTTCACCTGTTTCTCTAGCTGTTTCTTCTCAGTTCTTTACTGCTATTGTTTACTGGGGTTTCATCTGGACCCTGTGGCTGGGATGGGTAAATCTTCGTCCCTAGCAGACCTTTTTCCTGTGATCTCTATAGCCAGGAGCCTACCAGGCATCCCTAGAACCCACTGAATCAGCAGCCTTTCTGGCCCACAGCAGCAGCCACGAGTGGACAGCAAGAGCGTCTCCACACTGTGTCAAAAGTGTGCTTGTAGCTGGGCATGGTGGCGCATGCCTGTAATCCCAGGGACTTGGGAGGCTGAGGCAGGAGGTGCATGAGTTCAAAGCCAGCCTCAGCAACAGCGAGATGCTAAGCAACTCAGTGAGACCCTGTCTCTAAATAAAATACAAAATAGGGTTGGGAGTTAAATGCCCCTGAGTTCAATCCCTGGTACCCTCTGCCCCAAAAGTATGCTTGTATATTCCTGGGAGCCATGAGAAGGGAGCCAGTGCTCCCTGTCCCTTGAGTCTATGTGAAGAACAGCCATATCAGAGCTGATTTCTAAGGAATCTGAGGCAAGGTAGTGGGGGTGTTTGCAGTGGGGAGACAGTGACCAGTTGCTTTCAGAAACTGAAAGGAGGGCTGGGGTTGTGGCTAAGTGGTAGAGCGCTTGCCTACCATGTGTGAGGCACTGGGTTCGACCCCTAGTACCACATAAAAATAAATAAATAAAATAAAGGTATTGTGTCCATCTACAACAACAACAACAACAAAAAGAAACTGAAATGACAGTGCTTGTGAGTAAGGAGCTAAGAGCTGGAAGAGCCTCATGAAGAGACTGGAGTTCTCCTGAGGGGTGTGATTGTGGTGTGAAGACCACCAGAAGGCATGGAAATGTTGTAAATCAAGAAGTGATATAGATGAGTGTTTTAGGAAGACCCCGTGACAGCGGGTGGAGCGTGGATTGGAAGGAGAAAAGCCTGAGTCAAGCAGTTCAAGTGGGATTCTTGAATTTCCTGATGACCCTCAGGTGCCCCCACTTAGCAACTGCCCTGCACCAGTGCCTACTGTCACAGACTTGTCCCTTTACTATATGAAGATTTCTTTATGGGAAGGACCATATTTTCTATTTTCCTGTTCTCTGTGCTGTAGCATTGCACAGTTGTTGATACAATAGCTGTGAGGTAAATATCAGAGTTTTGTTCTTTTCGCAGTTACTAGCCACTGGTGTGCAGTTTGTGGAACAATTAGAGATGGGGTCAGAGCTCCTTCTCCCTAACCCTGCCATCCACCCTGCTGAGAGTGGCAGAGGGAGCTTCCCAGGGAGCCAGCTGTCTTCATCCTCAAGCAGCAGCACATTAGAAGTGTCAGGGCCCAGAGACCCTGTGCCTAATAAAAGAAAAAGTAGGCCCAAACTTTCATCACATTGGATTAGGCCCCGACTACCTTAACAAGACTAAAGTGCAAGAAATAAAATCAAGCATTAACAAGTGGGATGGATTCAAACTAAAAAGCTTCTTCTCAGCAAAAGAAACAATCAATGAGGTGAAGAGAGAGCCTATATTTTGGGAGCAAATTTTTGCCACGCGCCTGTCAGATAGAGCACTGGTCTCCAGGATATATAAAGAACTCAAAAAACACCAAAAAACCAAACAACCCAATCAATAAATGGGCTAAGGAACTGAACAGACACTTCTCAGAAGAAGATATACAATCAATGAACAAATAATGATAAAATGTTCAACATCTCTAGTAATTAGAAAAATGCAGATCAAAACTACTCTTTCATCTCACTCCAGAGTGGCAGTTATCAAGCATACAAGCAACAATAAGTGCTGGTGAGGATGTGGGGGGAAAGGCACACTCATTTGGGACTGCAAATTGGTACAACCAATCTGGAAAGAAGTATAGAGATGCCTTAGAAAACTTGGAATGGAACCACCATTTGACTCAGCTATCCCACTCCTCGGTCTATACCCTAAAGACTTAAAAACAGCATACTACAGTGATGCAGCCACTTCCATGTTTAGAGCAGCTCAATTCACAATAGTTAAACTGTGGAACCAACCTAGATGCCCTTCAGTAGATGAATGGATAAAGAAACTGGTATATATATACACAATGAAAAATCACTCAGCATTAAAAGAGAATAAAATTATGGCATTTGCAGGTAAATGGGTGGAGTTGGAGAATATCATGCTAAGTGAAGTAAGCCAATCCCAAAAAACCAAAGGCCAAATTTTTTCTCTGATTAATGGATGCTGATTCATAATGGGAGTAGGGGTGAGGAGCATGGGAGAAATCAGGGAACTTTGGATAGGGCAAAGGGGGGTTAGGAGAAGGGAGGGGGCACAAAGGTAGGAAAAATGGTGGAATGAGATGGACATCACTACCCTAGGTACATGTATGAAGACACGAATGGCGTGACTCTACCTTGTTTACAAACAGAGAAGTGAAAATTGTGCTTCATATGTGTACTATGACTTGAAATGCATTCTGCTGGGGGGTTTTTGTTTTTGTTTTTTAAAGGAAGTGTCAGGGCTCCTCCTTGAGGGATGGGAGGCTTGCGAAGCTGCCCCTAAGTGGGTCATGTTTGCGTTATCTTCTGTTTGTGCAGCTGTTTGTAACAGGCACATCCCCTTCTCATATCCAAAAGTGTTCTATCCATTTCCTGTCTGCTGGCATCTTTCCCTCAGCATCACCCTCAGTAACAACACAGGAACTGACAGAGGCACTCAGCAGTGATCATCCCCACTGGAGGGAGAGGAGAGGCCATTGGGTGTAATTGCCTTCTCTTACAGTAAGAAGTCACTAAAGGGTGCCTTAGTGATAATAAGGTAACTCCTAGAAGAACTGAAAAAAAAAAATTAGTTAAAGATGGAGGCTTCTGGAAGGAAGCTGAAAGAAGAAGAGAGAAGGAGCAGGAACCATTGCTTTTCATGATTAGCCTTTTGGTAGTTTTGATATTTTAAGCAAGTATGAGTGGTTCCCTGATGGTTTTCTAAATTAGTAATAAACATGATAAAATGGAATAGGAATTCTGCAGAATAGTGAAAGGGAATGGCTGGAAGAAAATTCAGGAAAGCAAGCACAGAGCAGGATTGATGTGGGAGTTTGGGAGTGGACAGTGAGTGTCAGCTTGCATGGCAGGAGAGAACAGCTCAGTGACATTAACTGTCCTTAGTGTTCCCACCAGAGCTGGGGTGTACAGTGTCTGTGCCAGCACAAACCAGCATTAGGCAGGTGATGAGTGAGGCCAAGTGACAGTCACTGGGATCCAGTCCAGGGCTATGGTCTCAACATAGAGTTCCAAATAGACTTTGTTTTTTAAAAGACTGGAAAACTCGGGTGATAGCTCTGGACCCAGGGTAGAAGATACTTGGTCATTGTTCACAGAATCTTCCATCCTTGGCTCTGGCATCCTTTGCAGACAGCCGGCCTAAGGTCTTATGGGAGGACTCAGTCCTCTCCTGGCTGACAGCCTTGCAGTGTTCAGAGCTGTGTGGCAAGATTGGCATGATCAGACCAGAAGCCCTGATGGTAGCCATGACCACTTAGGCTCTGTCTGGACCTGATGATGTGAAGAGTGGACACACCCAAGGTCTTTAGCACTTGCCCAGCCTCCCCTGTCTTGCTTGCTTGTAACATTGAAGGTCTTGGTGGAGAAGATAAAGGCAAAGTCTCTCAAACTTTCAGTAGTCTTTCCCTAGTCATCACTCAACATTCATTCATTCATCCATTCATTCAAAGTATTTCAGTGTATATTTTGTGGATAGCACAAAGTAGATGCAAAATGCACGTGATTTTTTTTTAAAAAAGAAAGCATTTGTTCTGTGGTAGTTAAGTATAAGAATTGTCTTCTTTTTAATTATTATTCTTACGTACACTTAGGCTCAGCTTTATGCAAGATGAGGAGTTCATTTTCAGCCTGTTTTCACAGAGACCCATTCCATTCTCTCAGAGACATACAAAGACCTCTGGGTTTCATTGATCCCAGAGACTTAGGGATGTTCCTCTGATCGGAACTTCATTTGCTAGCTGATGCTCCTAGTGCCCTGGGCCCTCATTGTCCTGAGGGCAACCATCCTCACTCATGTATGACAGACAGGCGTGGATGCAGAATAGTTACTGAAGTTCCAGAGCCTCCAAAGGCCCACCATGCAGACATTCCAGAGTCCTAGGCACTTTAAAAATGCTAAAGCATCGTCTCCGTTCTCTCCCTTTCCCAGAGCTCACGTATGGGTGCTTTTGCTTTAAAACATTGTCCTCTGTGACTCTATCCTATCCTTCCCCACCACCCTCACCTCCTTTCAGGGCTTTAACCTAAACAAGTGAGGATGATTTTTTTTGGGGGGGGGGACTGGAGATTGAACTCAGGGGCACTCGACCACTGAGCCACATCCCCATCCCAATTTTGTGTTTTATGTAGAGACAGGGTCTCCCTGAGTTGCTTAGAGGCTGGCTTTGAACTCACGATTCTCCTGTCTCAGCCTCTCTAAGTGCTGGGATTACAGGCTTGTGCCACCATGCCTGGCTTAATTCTTATGTTTGAGTTTCCCGAGTGTGGCCTTTGGACACCAGCTAGGCAGCTTCAGATACAGGAGTTGGAGTGGGAGTGGGGCCAGGGATTCTACTACAGCAAGCTCTGCAGAATTGGGAGCCAAGGTACTTTTATAATACAATGGCATTTCTGTTCTTTTATGAGAGGTAGAGTTGATCTTTTCATTCTTTCTCCTACAACAATTAAAAAGTCTGAAATTGCCAGGCATGGTGGTGCATACCTATAGTCCCAGCTACTCAGGAGGCTGAGGCAGAGGATCCCAAGTTCAAGACCCTTTCTCAGAATAAAATTTTAAAAAGAAATCAGGGATGTAGCTCAGTGGTACAATGCCTCTGAGTTTAATCCCCATTTTTTAAAAAGTCAGGAATTGGTGTCTTTGTAGTGAACAATACAGGAATCTTCTCCAGGATATCTGGATATCTGATAGCTGTAATGGAAGGTAGAACCTGACCAGAAGGTAGACTGTCACATGCCCTGAAAGGGAAGTGAATCAAGTGCTGAGGAATCCTAGAGCAGAGTGAGCCAGTTCCCACTGGTGATTGGGTGAGGAAGGGAGTTATAGTGCTGGGTCCTGAAGGACCAGGAGGACCCACTGCAGAGAGGCAGGGAGGCTCTCTGGTGGCTGACTGCCTGCTATCAAGGATAGCAGTACAACACACTAAAGACATTTGTTTGTCTGAAGCACAGAATTAGTGTGTGGGAAATGCAGATCCACTGTATTTTGCTCAAATCCCTGGGGCTAGCTGGGATTCTGAGTTTCTTAGAATTTGTATTTTATATAGATAGATAGATAGATAGATAGATAGATAGATAGATAGGTAGACACACACACACACACACACAGAGAGAGAGAGAGAGAGAGTGTGTCTCACTAAGTTGCTTAGGGCTTTCCTAAGTTGCTGAGACTGGCTTTGAACTCACAATCCTCCTGCCTCAGCCTCCTGAGCCACTGAAATTACAGGCATTTGCCACCATGCCTGATTCAGAATAAAATTTTTAAAAGGGCAAGGATTTGACTTGGTGGTAGAGTGCTTACTCCACCATTTATGAGGCCCTGGGTTCAAACTCTAACACTGGAAAAAAAGTTTCGGATTTCAGAGCATTTTGGATTTTGAATTTTCACCTTCAGGATGTTCAGCTGGTAAAGTTTAGGCAAATATTCCCAGATCCACAAAAATTCAAAATCTGAAATACTAGTCTCAAGCATTTCCAGATGAGAGATACTAAAGTGATACCTTTGTCTCTCCAAGAGGGCTTTGCTCCCTAAAGATAGAAGGGAAGGGCTGGGATTGTAGCTCAGCGGTAGAGCGCTTGCCTCGCATGCGTGAGGCCCTGAGTTCGATCCTCAGCACCACATACAAAGCAATAAAATAAAGACATTGTGTCCATCTACAACTAAGAAAATATTTAAAAAAAAAAAAAAGATAGAAGGGAAAACACCTTGACATCTGGCCAATAGTAAATATATTGTAGGTGATCCCACAGTCACAATTATTATATTTAATGAACTGAGATACACCTCTCTTCATATTCTAAACTGCCTGAAATCACAATGCATCTTACAGCCAATTATTTAAAAAAAACATCACGACATAATTAGCAGTGTTTGACAGTGTTTTTCTTAACAGTACACAAAATAAAGACTGGTGGTATAGCTCAGTGGGAGACCACTTGCCTAATATGCATGAATCCCCAGCATGGGAAAAAAAAGGTAGTACACAAAATAATTTTGCCTCTTTCAGTCCATGGTGTCTTAAATTTGCTGAAATATATTATGGTGGGGTTTTTTGTTTGTTTTGTTTTTTGTATTTTGGGTCTAAAAACTGTTAACTGTAGAGTAAAATTATTTTGAGTTCCAACTGATAATATATTGTCAGATGACAATGTAGCAAAACTTGAGACACAATTTCATAAATAAAGGAAAGTATCTTGAGGTGAGTACACTTTGAGTACATAAATGTTGAAGAAGTAAGGGCTCAAACAGGCTGCCCACCTGAGGTAGATCCAAGCATTAGCAGTGGAATGGAACCAAGAGAGAGAAAAAGCACTGTGTCCAAGGAAGGAACAGGGAGGGGGGAGCAGATTGATTTGCCCATTATTGGGGTTTCAGGGTCCCCACTGGGGTTTCAGGATAGGAGTCTAAGGCGTCAGACTGATGAAACTTCAGATCCAGTGCACAGTGCAGAGGAGGCCATAGGAAGTTGTGTGGAAGCCTTAGAATATGATTTTTGGGTTTGCAACTCAACAGGGAAACAAAGTAAAGGATGAAGCACTTTTCCCTAAGTTAAAATGTTTTTCTTTAACTTTTTAAAATGTAAAGTCTGTCTTTCAGCTCAGCTCTTGAAATGAGGAGGCTGAGTCAGTGTTGCTATTTGTAGCCTAATAACTTGCCACCTGTTTGTCTACCACAGATTGCCTTCTTTTAATACATCAAATTTATGGACCTGGTGCAGTTCTTTGTGACTTTCTTCAGGTAATGTCCTTCATATAAATCATACCTGTTCTTTGATTAAGTCCTTAATTATATAATCAACTATCAGCTCATAAAAGATAAAGAAATAGCCAAATGTGGTGGTGCTCACCTATAATTCCAACTTGAGGCGAGAAGACTGCAAGTCAAGTCAGTCTGATAATTTAGTGAAACCCTGTCTCAAAATTAAAAAAATGTAAAGGGCTGGGATATAGCTCAGTGCTAGAGCACTCCTGGGTTCAATCCCTAGTACTATAAAAATTAAAATTAAAAAAGATAAAATAAAATAATAATCCTATGTTCCCCAACAGATCAAAATTACTTTATATGTGTCCTGAAAAGTTGCATGTCAGTTACATTAATGTAAACTGAGCCTAACCTGATAAAAGGAAAATATTTGATGTGCATGTTCTGGCTGCGAGTGGGGCAGCTTTGCATGTACCCTATACTAAATTACAGATAATCTGAATCTTGGGAAGAATTTCGGACTAAATGTTAATAATGGTTACTGATGTGAGCTACATATATGCTTCCTCTTGTTTAAGAGATGATTATTCTAGTGATTGATCATGCATTTTTGAAGCTAAAAGTGATTTTTTTCAGCCCCTGGGATGGACTCTCTCTCTTATTTTCATAGTTTTTCTTATTTTAATCCCATTTTTTTCTGGAAATACTATATAGAAACAATTGAAAAAGATGAATACATACTTCCATGCTTATAAGAGAAAGTAACACCAGCCTGCCTCACACCTTCCCACTCCCTCCTCCCCCAATTTAAATTGTTCTGGCTGTTTTGTTTTTTTTTTTAAATCTCTCTACACTTACACTAATTCTTGATTTTTCCAGTTATCTCTTGATGTCCTCTAGGAGATTAGGATTTACTGTCTTATATTATCCCACCCAGCAACTCCAACCACACCACAAATGCATACAAAGTCTCCTTCCTCCCATTCATTTAATTCAGTTATACCTTGGAGTTTAGCTAAATCAGTGCTCCCTATTTGTGTTATTAAGACCCTAACACTCTTACTCACAGTACTGAGTACTGAACTGAACTCAGTACCTCCCTGTTTTCTGAATAAGGGATCACTCTCTGCTTATCCTAAATCTAATATTTGCCATGTCTTGCCATGTTTTGTCTTTTGAATGTTTGATTTTTCTACAAACCTACCCCTGATTTACGCCTATACTCTGCCAGAAATGAAACATCTGTCATTATGATGAAACCCAAGCAGGTGTTCTGTTGGAGACATGTGCCCTGGAACCCTTTATCCCCCTGCCCTCAAGTGCACTAAGTTGTCTGAGGCCTGCTGCATCACTGTCATTTTAGGAATGTCCTGTGCCTTCCTCCTGTGTTGAAGTCTGTTTCCAGATCCCATGTCATAATCTTGCTATATATCCCCTCCTATACTGGAGCATATTTTCCAGTAGGTTCCTGAGGAAAAGAACATGGGAAGTACCTTTTCTGTGAGCTTCCCCTACTGAAAATGAAAATGTCTTTTTGTGTGTGTGTGGTACTGGGGATTGAACCCAGGATCTCTCACATGCCAGGCAGCTGCTCTACTGCTGAGCTACGCCCCCAGCCTAAAAGTCTTTAATTTTGTCCTCACAATTTGATTAAGAGTTTGATTACTAAATTTTAGGTTGGAAATAATTTCCCACTTCAGCTATTTTCAAATAAAAATTTAAGGTATTCTGCTACAGAATAGTTAAAATAGTATCAGAGCCGGGTGCAGTGACACACACCTATAATCCCAGCTACTTGAGAGGCTGAGGCAGGAAGATCATAAGCTTGAGGCCAGACTCAGCAATTTAGAGAGATCCTGTCCCATATTTTTTTTTTAATAAAAAGGCTTCGAATGTAGGTCAGGACTAGAGTGCCCCTAGGTTTAATCTCCAGTACTGGAGAAAAATTTAGAAAGCATATATTAGAAAACACATTCCTCTCAATCAATTAGAAATAAAGAGTGCTCATTGAACCTAAAGCAAGTAGCGGGGAAGGGAATGGCAGCACAAGCCTATAATCCCAGTGATTTGGGAGGTTGAGGCAGGAGGATCGCAAATTTAGGGCCAGCCTGGGCAATTTAGTGAGACCCTGGATAACTTAGCAAGACCCTGCCTCAAAATAAAAAACAAAAAGGGTTGGGACTGTGGTTTAGTGGTAAAGTACCTCTGGGTTTAATCCCCAGTACCAAAAAAATGAAAATAAAAAGAAAGGAAAGTAGAAGGAAGTGTGGAATGTAAATTAGGTGCAGGAATTAATGATCTAAGGAAAGAAGTATAGTAGACAGGATTAAAAGAACCATAACTAAGTTTTTTTTTGTTTGTTTGTTTTTTGGTACCAGGAATTGCACCCAGCAGCACTGAACTACTGAGCCACATCCCCAGCTTTTTATTTTTTTATTTTTTATTTTGAGAGGATCTCGCTAAATTGCTTAGGATGTTGCTAAATTGCTGAAATTGGCCTTGGGAGTTGCCAGGATTACAGGCGTGTACCACTGCACTTGACTGTTAAATTGGATCTTTGAAAAGAATAATATTTTAAGTACCAATGTTGGAAATAAGAAGGGGAGCATTACTCCAAATCCTACATTTTCCCCTCAGAAGAATTTATTTAATAAACAACTGCATGTGAATGAATTTGAGAACATAACATATGGAACAGGAACATTTTAAAAAAAGGGGACTATTTACAACTTATCAAAACTGACCCAGAAGAAATAGAAAACCTGAATAATCTACATTTATTTTAAAAACAATATATAAGTTTAAATTTTCCCACAGTGAAAACTGTAGGCCTTGTGGCTTCATTGATAAAATAACCTTTTAAGAAAGAAATACTTGGGGCTGGGGTTATGGCTCAGCGGTTGAGCGCTTGCCTCACATACGTGAGGCACTGGGTTCGATCCTCAGCACCACATAAAATAAATAAAGATATTGTGTTCATCTACAACTAAACAAAATATTTAAAAAAGAAAGAAAGAAATGCTATCAATATAACTAAATCTCAAGAAAAGATAAAGAAGGAACCCCCCCAATTTGTTATGATCCTAGCACAACGTGACAAGACTATCATAAGAAAGAAATTTACAAGTCATTCTCACTTATGAATGAAGAAACAATAATAAAAAAATTCTACTAAATCATGACCCAGTTGGGTTGATGTAGGAATTGCAAGATTGATTTAGCATCAGACAGGCAATCAGTATAATTCACACTAATTGCATAAAGGAGGAGGATAATATGATCATCTTTATTGCTGAGGGAAACATTTAATAAAAAGTTAATATCTTTTCATTTAAAAATCTCAGAAAACTAGGAATAGAAAGAAACCTCTTTAAATCTGATAAAGGATCTATAGAAAGTCAGCTGCAAACCACACATTCTTTTGGTACTGGGAATTGAACCCAGAGGTGCTTAACCACTGAGCCACATCAGCAGCCCTATTTTGTGTTTTACTTAGAGACAGAGTCTCACTGAGTTGCTTAGCATGTCACCATTCCTGAGGCTGGCTTTGGACTCACAATTCTCCTGTCTCAGCCTCCCAAAGTGCTGGGATTAAAGGCGTGCGCCACCGTGTCTGGCAGCAAACCACATTCTTAATGAAAACAAGACAGATATCCACATCACTTCTATTCCACATTGTAAGGGAGGTTCTAACCACTACAGAAAGACAAAAAAAAAAAAAAAAAAAAAAAGTGTACATAAATAAAGGTTGGAAAGGATAAACATCATCATTACTCATGACATGATTATATTCCTAGGATTTCTAAAGAATCTACAGATTCTTTACAGGCATCCTGCCACCATCTGATTGGACAAAACCAGTCTTTTAGATCACAAGGTGGCCTTGCTCTCTAAACATGCTCAAGCTGGTTTCAGACACAGGCACTGCCAGAAGAACCTCCTGACCAAACTTGACCTTTTGGCTCATTTTGACTAATTACCATGCGTCATCACCCACCCCTTAGCAGCCTAATTAGAAGCTAATGAAGCTGGGTAAGATTCCACAAAGAGCCTCCTAATTCCAGAAACTGTGTCTATACCCAACCCCTGCTTCTGAATATTCATTCCCTTAACACTATAAACCACATCCCACCTAAGAGGCAGCTCAGCTCCTGAGGATGCCCACACTCCTAGAGTGTGTATCTTTTGCTTTTCAAACAATCTCTTCCTCTGCTACTAAACCCTGAAGTGTCCTCAAATTCCTTTCTGTGACTGTGGTCAAGATCCTGGAGGATTCAAATGAAAGTTTCCTCTGTTCTAAGAGACCTCAGAGACCCTTGGCCAGTGACACTAATAAGCGAATTTAGTAAAGTCGCTAGGCACAAAAGCAAAGTTAAAAAAATCAATTTTATATTGTTCTGACATAGCTCTCTTCCGGGTCTTATTCATAAGAGTACACATGCTGACATGAGAACCATGCAATTGTATTTCTCATAGCAAACCACCAGGTGGCCTCCTCGAGGACCCTTTGTATCATGAAAGCAGAAATTTCTTCTTGGGTGATGCTGGGAGCAGATGGTGTCAAGACTCATCCACATCCCAATGGCCCCACTCTGCCTGCTGTGAGCTGATGAGATTGAGAGAAAGAGCTATTGACAAGATCCAGCTCGCCCTTCTTGATAAGTTTTACTTGAAATGTTATTTTTACTTAAGTTGCTAATGCATTTTGTTCTCCAAAGTACCAGAGAACAAGCATTTTCTATAGCCTTAATTAGCTTCTGTATGCTGACTCTTCACCAGAATCATGGTCCCTCCAGTCTTGGAGGGAGATAAAAAGAACTGAATAAAGACAATTCAGTATTTCTAAAGAAAAAAATGTTCTGTTTCTATATTTCATCAACAAAAATAAAATTCCCATGTTTGTGTTCCTTTGATAAATAAAATTATTCAAAATTACAATATATCCAGACCAAGAAAAAATTGAGGGTGGGGATAAGCCTCCCCAAAAGTGGACATTTTGTCAAACTACAATGATCATTGTGGTACTGGCACAAAATCAGATTAGCCAGTGGAATACAAGGCATAACAAAGGAAACAGATAAAGTTTAAAAGTCTCCAATTTGTGCTGGGCGAGGTGGCACACAGCGATAATCCCAGCTATTCCAGAGACTAAGGCAGGAGGATCACAAGTTCAAGATCAGCCTGGGCAACTAGACAAGACCCTGTCTCAAAATCAAAAGGGCTACAGATGTAGCTCAGAAGTAGAAGGCTTGAAGAGCATGCAGAAGACCCTGGTTTCAATACCCAGTCAAACATACACACACACACACACAAAGTAGAGAAAATAAAAAACCATGATATATCTGCCTCCTCTCTTGGCCTTCAGGAGGAGGTATCCAGACTTCCTGGGACTCAAGCCACAAAGGACCCTAGGGGAAGCCAAACTCAGCCCTTTTGACTATTTAAGAGTGCCCAGGACGCCCGCTTCTACTCTTCCCACCAAATGGAGACTTCTGGAAGAGCCAGATGGGTTGAAAGAGAGAAGTGGGAGGAGAAATCCACGTCTGAGTGGGGAGGCACATCTGAAGCCTGGAGTCCCCTGGCTCAGGGTGGAGAACTCAAGGACTGAGGCTTGGCAGAGCAGAGCTAGCACCAGGCCACGGGAGGGAGCCTTGGCAACCTAGAGCTAAGCAGGGCTGCCGAGGGGCACAGGACACCAAGCTGTGGGGCACTGAGCCCAACTCAGCTACAACTTACTGTCTTTGGCCACCTACCTGCCAGCTGCTCAGGACTGCCCCTGGGGTGGGTGGGCTGTCCTTCCTCTGACACTCTGGTGTGCAGTCATCTCTCACCCTCTCAACTCCCACTGTGAGCTCCTCTACTCTAAAGAAGGGGAGCATTCATATCTCTAAGTGGTTGTGACCACCTACAAAAGTGGAAGACGTCGCTGCCCTGTGTAGTTACACCTTGATCTTGAGTTTCCTTTCCTCATCTGTTCTCCCCTCCCAGGGGCCAGAACGCAAGTAAAATTAAACACAACCCACTGCAGCAGCATGATGGTTTGCACTGTGCTTCAGGGGCTGTGGTCAGCAGCAGCAGAAGGCCTACTGTGGCTTCCTGATTCATGAAGCAAATTACAGGCAGCAAATTACCATAACAGACTACAGATAGATTTGTTACCATAACCAAGGTGGACAGGCTGACTGCGGTTCTTAGAACACACACTGAATGCTTGGGTTTTCTTTTCCTTTTGTTTGTTGTTGTTGTTTGTTTTCAGTGCTAGGGATGGAACCCAGGCCTTGCACATGCTAGGCAAGTGCTTTACCAATAAGCTATATCCTCGACCCTCGAATGCTTGGGTTTTAAAGATAGTAGAAACAAAAAAATCATGTAGAGGAAGAACTCCCATGTGGTCCTAAGAGGGTCTTCTGACTTCAAGTGACAGAAATCCAACTCAAACGAGCTTTGGTTAAAGACACCTATGGGCTCATATCACAGATATTGTCAGGTTCTGCATTCTCTCACTGCATCTTGGCTTTGCTTTTCTCTAGGATGGACTCTTCCCCAGGCAGGTTCTCCTTAAGATGTCCCTGGTAGCTTCAAGCTTCCTGTCCTCCAATACAATGCAAAGATGGCACCTTCTATAATCCCAGGATTAACTGATTAGTCCATCTTGGGTTACACATTCATTCATGAACCAAGCACTATTGCTGTAATTCACTGTCGGGCCTGGGTCATGGAGGATTGGGGTGGCCACAGCAGTACAGCCACTAAGATTGAGACCGGAAAAGGAGTGGTTTCTACAAAAGTAGAGACAGACTTTATCACTAAAAGGAAGAATGCCAGGCAGACAAAAATGTCTCCAATGTGAAGTATTTGCTCCTAGGGGGAACTCTGGAAGTCTTCAAGAGGTTCTCTCACTGATTCCCTGCTAATTCTCCAACTCCATCCCCCAGGAATTTGCAAAAGCTTGCCCATATGTAATCCAATAGGGACTTGGGCCTATGCAAAACAGATGAAGAAGGCAACAGATGTCAGTGTCAGCTTGCTTTGTAAAAATGTATCTGTACCAAACAGACTTGTATGCTTTATAGAATGATAATAATAGCAATGACAGCCTGGTGTCAGGTGAGGCAAGAGGATTTCAAGTTCAAGGTCAGCCTGAACAACTTCATGAAACCCCATCTCAAAATAAAAAATACACACACACACATAATAGGGGAGGAATATAGCTCACTTATAGAATTCTTGCCTAATATGTGGGAGCTCCTGGGTTCAATCCCTAGTGTAAAGCCAAAGGACCAGAAGGAAGTAAAACAGGACTGGAACAGGCTTTATTTTGGGAGAACGCTCCGGGCCACACCCTGCCAGTCACCAGGCTTGAGCGGGCAGAAAATGGCACTGAAGCCTGGTGGCATACAGAATTTAAAGGGTCCCTCCTCTGGAAAAGGAAGGCTTAAGGCAGGAAGGGAAGGGCCTGGGGCAGGAAGAGGTGTTGGTCTAGAGTCCAGTGTCCTCTGAGATTGGTTAGGTGAGGCTGGTGAGGTCAGAGTCCTTCCAGGATGAGCTGGGAGTCATGGCGGTTTTCATGTCGGAGGTTCAGTGTTTTCTCTGTATTGGCTACTGGGGGCTGCCATGTTGGCATGTTCGGGTGCATGCGACTGACGGTGGCTGTGCTCTGCGCAGGCTGGCTGCCCGGGGCGGTGGCAGCGGACAAGGGGGGGCAGCGGAAGCCGCCAGGGCGGGAGAGATCAAGGAACTTTCAGAAAGTGCCCCCAGGGGCCGCGGGGCCCAGCAGCGGCTGCGGGCATGGTGGTTGGCCAGGCCCTCCTTCGGCCTGGCTCCAGTGTGGTTTTAGCGGTTGTTTTCCGTGGCTGCCTCTGACCTAACACCTAGTACTGTAAAAAATAAAATAATATGTTATAGAATAATGTGAGAGAAAGTCTTACAGGTTTTTTATCTTGTCTGTGTTCTCTCTTTCATAATTTTTTTACTCATTGGGATTTTATTCAAGACACCAGGTGACTCTCTAGGAGATAAACAGTTCTCTTTACTCGCAATCTAATGGGTTCTTCTAATAAGGAATTTCATTCTGACCTGCACTTTGTTAATTGAATTCTACTGTATTTGCATTAAAACCCATTTTGTCACATTGTCCCAGAAGTGGACATTTAGCAACAAATATGATACTTACAGTAAATTTGAAATAATATTTGAGTATTTGAATAAGATTTGAAAATCTGGGACAATGGGTTATAAAAGTCAAGGCAGATGATGTGATTTCTTTTTTTGTGTGTTTTTAAAATTGCAATGTTGAAACTTTTAATCTCAACATTTATTGATAGAATAACTTTCTGGTTAGTCAAAACAGTGCTGTCTCATACTGATCAGAAGACAACATCAGATAAACTGAAGAGAAACATTCTACAAAGTATGCTTTTTGAAGACCAGAGTTCTTCAAAAGCATCAAAGATAGTAATCAGGAAACATCCAGAAACTCTTTCAGATGGGAGGAGACTAAGAAGAGACCACAACTAATGCCATGTGGGAAACTAGATTGGATCTTGGAACAGAAAAAGAAACATTAATGGGAAAACTAAGGGCATTCAAAATGGTCTATGATGTAACAGTATTGTACCAATGGTAATTTCCTCATTTTAATAGTTGTACTGTGATTATGCAAGTTGGTAAGATTATGAGAAGCTGGATGAAAGATATAAAGGGACCTCTAACATTTTTGCAAATTTTATACAAGCATGAAGTTAGTTAACAAAAGTTTAACAATAAAAGTATAAAGAAAGGGGGAAAAGTTATGAGGTTTCTTAAAGTTAAAAATTTAGCAGAGTCTCCTTGGGTTGTGTGGGTGTTGCTTTGAGTGTATGGGGACACTAGTACAATGGTCCTGTCTAGGCATAGTAAGGTGTTGCCTTTCATGGCTCTGGATACACCTGAAGGCCCGGCCTGGGGTCAGGACAGAGAGGGCGGAGTTATCATTCCCTCTGTGAAGGCTCCTCCCGAAGGAAGCAGAGCGCATGTGTCAGTGCAGACACCTGTGTGTCTGCTGCTCTCCTGCCTAGGGAAACTGTCCAGCTGGGGCTCTGCCTGGAGTGGTCCTTCTTTGTTCATGGTCAAGCATGGCTCACTGCTTGGGGTCTCTGCTGCTGCTGCTACTACTGGGTGAGCACTTATCTCCTCCCTTGGACCCCTATTCCTGGCCTTCTGCCCTGCTTCTCATAGGCAGTTCTGGAGGGTGAGAGGGAGATTACAGGAAAAGCTGGAAACAAAGGGAGCCAAGAGAAAAGGCCTGGCAGTCTGCCCTCCTACACATGCTGTGTACACACACTTTGGGCCTAGCTGAGCCACCCACCTCCTAAGTCCCATCTTAGTATCTCTGCCCCAGGTGCTTTCTTTTCCTATTGCATCCCCTCCCCCAGCTGTCTTTCTGCCCCATCCCAGTGCTCCTTTCCTAGTCTTGGAGTTTCACACCAGCTCATTGCCCGGCATCTTCAGGATCTCAGTGCCTCGCATCTGCTGTACCCTCTAGGACTGCCCCTTCTCCACCTGGACCATCACAAGGGAGGGGTGACTTTTTGGGGTCTGGTGTGGTGTGAAGAATGGAGTATTGTAAAGGTGTAAGGCACAGGATATCTTGAAGCTGAGGTGTGCTGTTTTGAGAGTAGGGAGGAGGCAAGGGTGCTCCCTGGAAGGTAAGCAAAGGAACAGGTGGTTATAAGACCTCAGGCGGCAGGCGGTGCTATTGTGCATGGTTGAGGCCTAGGGATATGCCCAGCAAAGCAGGAGAGAATGCTGCTCTGGGCCTCTGTTGGGGAAGGGAGAGAAGGGGAAGGAAGGGAGGGAAGGGGAAGGACCCACCCTCTGCCTTTCCCATCTGCTCCCTCTCCCATCTACTCCCTGCACGTGTACACTTATTCCAAGCCCTCAGAGTCTGTCCTTTCTGCAGTACTGACCACTGAAGCCACAGCAAGAATCACCATGATCCAAGCCATCCGATCCACAACCTAGGAAGAAAGAGGTGGCAAGTGCCAGAGAGTGGCCCTGCTCCCAGCCCTGAGTCAGGATGCCCTCTGCCCCCAGCAAGTCACACATAGCAAGACAGATGAGGGGCCAGGCTGGGTCCTTTTTATTCAGACTGGGAAATAGTTTCAGCAAAGGGCTGGGAAAGGGAGGAAGGTCAGCTTGGTTTCCAAAACTCAGATCCTAGGAAGAGGCTGGCAAGTCCTAACTTCAGGATACCATGACTTGCCTAGATTTACAGGTGATGGATGGCACATGTGAGCACAACTTGCGCTCTGTCGACTCCACCTGTGTGATTCTACTGTAGCAGAAGCCCTCTCTGCTTCAAGCAGGGTATCACGTCTCCAGGTCATGCCTCCATGAAAACCCCTGATGACCCAACCCCCTGGTCCTGTGTCTCAGGACAAAATCCTGTAGTTTGCCATCAGAGACTTCTCTGAAACCACACCACGCAGCCAGGTCTAAGTGGTCTCTCCAATGGCCTGGACCCTTTCAGGGAATCCTTTTGCCTGGCTGGTGGAGGGTGGAGGGGCTGGGGAAGCTAGCGTCCAGATTGGGCAGGATGAGTTAGACCCCTGAGGGCCCATCTGGAAGGACTAGGGAGGGAAGACACCTCCTGCCACAGAGGACAGGAGGAGGTGGTTAAGAAAGAGAACTACAAACCTATAGACCCAAAGGGTCTCCATGTGGGAAAGGAGTATTGGAAGAGGAAAGGTCAGGCGCCCTGCTGTGCCAAAAAGAAAGGATGAGCGGCCAGTGTCCTCAGTGTCATTTCCAATGTCTCTATTAGCCAGGTCTAGTGGAAGCCCGCAGGGTGGGAGGCGCTCCGTGGGCTCATCTCTGGATAAGTGCGGCAGTTCTGGGTGCCGGGGTACCTGGGGAGGACCGGCCTTAGCTTCTTGGTAGGGCGCGGATCATCCACCCCTAATGTGTTGCAAAGGCTCCCAGAACCTGCCTCTGCCCATTCCGTGAACGAGGTCCGGCCAGTGCCTATCGACCACACCTTTGATCCTCACTCTATCTCCGGTTGGGTCTTGAGCGCCCCACAAATTCCAGGGGTGTGACCCGGGTGAAACGTGCACGTAGGGTGCACAGAGAACTGAAGTCTGCCTGCACCTCCATCAGGGTCTGCAGATTCCGCTGGGGGGAACCGCTGCGTGGACGCTGCCGAGGCTTGCACAGCCAACGCGCTGTGCGAACGGCTGCGCACCGAGTACGTGGCGCAGTGTCTACCTCGGGTCGCACACGGGGGCTGTCCCCGCTCCCGCTGCCACAGCGCCCTGCGCCGCTTCTTCTCCCGCGGGCCGCAGGCGCTCACACACGCGCTGCTCTTCTGCCCCTGTACAAGCCCCGCGTGCGCCGAGCGACGGCGCCAAACCTTTGTACCCGCCTGCGCCTTTTCGGAGCTGGGCCGGGAGCTGCCCTCCTGCCTCGCACCCGTGGAAGCTTGCGAGAGGAGCCTGGTCTGCAGGTGCGCGAGCTGGATTGGGCGAGTCTCTGGGGATGCACAGGGCGGGTCCTCTTGCCAGCTCACCTCCCTCCCCCCGCCGCAGACCCCGTCTCCTGGCCTTCCAGGCCTCCTGCGCACCCGCCCCCAGCACCCGAGACGGTTGCCTGCGGGACCACAGTCCCAGTTGCCTGCACGCCTACGCGGGCTTGGTGGGTAAGCATGGTAGGGATCTGGGCACGGGCCGGGGCTCTCCAGGGGATGCCTGTGCTAGTGTGGGCCGATGATCCCGCCTTTGGGGTCCCCCAGGCACCGCGATCACTCCCAACTACGTGGACAACGCGAGCGCGCGCGTGGCTCCCTGGTGCGACTGCAGAGCCAGTGGAAACCGGCGTGAGGAGTGCGAAGCCTTCCTGGGGCTCTTTACAAGGAACCGCTGCTTGGGTGAGGGGCCCGCCCAGGGATGGCGCGAGAGCCAGGGTGGCCACCTGGAGAGCAGAGCCCATTTTAGAGGGAAGGAAACTGAGGCTTCTTGCGGCAGCCACACAGCACACTCCCTCCTCTACTGTCTGTTGTCTTTCCCTGGGGGAATCCGCGCCCAGCTGTCTCTGGAGACCGGGTCACAGAATCCTAGTAGTGTCAAGGCTGATGTCCCTAAGGACGGGAGGAGGCAAAACAAGTTGCTCAGGGCCTGGGATTGACCAAGGAGAGACTTCTACTTCCAGCACTTCAGATTTTCTCCACATGTGCTAACCCTCCTCCCCTCTCATGGGGTCCTAATGGCTTACTGGTCTGGGAGTTAGGGGGCCTGAGTTTGAAACCCGACTCTGCCACTTACTAGCTCAAAGTTAGTTAACCCTTGTAAACCATTTTATGTTCACCTGTAAAATGGGGGTATAATTGTCACCTCCTGTAAGTAGGGAAGATTAGAGTTTGAGAGTCACTCTGGTCACAGTCGTCCTTAATTTGTTATTCCTTAACATGCACCTCCCATTTGTCCCAGAAGCCATTCCTTGAAGTTGCCAGGGGGATTTGCTGTGCTTGGGGTTCCCAGCCAAGCCCACCCTGGACCCATTTATCCATAGATGGTGCCATACAATCCTTTCACAGTCGATGGCCCTCAATCCTGCAGGACCAGCTGGATTCCCACCACCACCCTGGGCAGCGCCTCCTACAGGTAGGTGCAGCCAGTTCCCCCACTGTTGCTTTTTGAGACTTCCCACACAGGCCTGCAGAGATGGAAGTCTGCATGGCCTGGGGAGGGGGTGCAGGCAGAAAGCAGTGCCAGGCTCTTGCCTCCAGTCCTCACTCTGCTCCAATCCCTAAGGTGTCCCCTGCAGACAGGCCCCTGGAAGGGAGCTCCCTGCAGTCCATACTCCCTCTCCTGGCTCTCCAGGCCCTGCTCTGACTAGGACAGCAGACCTTGGACCACACAGCTGACTGCACACACTGCCTGGGGTACAGGACCATGTCTCTGGTTTATTGCCCTCTGAAAAGGGACTGGCTAGCCTTCCCACCTGCCCTTTTCCCATTTGGACACCTGTGTGCCATGCCCTGGAGTGAGGGTTGAAGGCTGGGGGCCTGACTGCTAAACCCCTGGTTTCTATCAGTAGTCATGTTGGTTGTAGGTCCCTTTCTTCACAGACCTAGAGGCAACTGGATTCCGTCACTGGGGATGCACAAGAGAGGGTCACCTTTGCAGCTGAGGCCTCACTAGCACCCAAGATCTAGAGAAGGTCAGAGACCATCTGGACTCCTGGAACTCTAGGAAACTGTGTCAGCCTCCCAAGCAGGTAGCACCCTAAGGAATGCATGGAAACAGACTCCCTCTAGCACTACAGCCTTTGAGGGCACCCTCCCAGGTAGGCAATACCTGCACCCCAGAACTAATGTTGGCAGAGTGCCTCCAACATATGATATGCTGTGGGGTGGACACCCCTTGGAGTGAAAGAATCCAGTCCCTCCCCTCCCCTGTACTGCACTGGCTACTTGGTCATCCATTTTCCCCAGCACTAGGAATAGTGCCCTGTGCTCAATAAACCCACATGTGCTAAGACTGACACTGTTTTCCTGTTGTGTGTGCCCTGGGAGCCTGGAGACTAGTTTGCTTTGGGTTGTGCCCCTCCTGGCCTGTGTGACCTTAGATGTCCCCAAAATTTCTCTGGGCTCTGTCAAGCCACCTACAAATGCTGAAATGAATCAACTCTCAGGTCCTATAGTCAGGGATTTTCTTTGCTTTTCTCTCTTCTCTGCTAGTTTTCAGGTAAAGAAACTACATTTTCCAACTTTCCTCACATCTGGGGTGGCCTGGTGACATACATTAGTATGACACAGCAAATGCTACAAATAAGGTTCAGTTGCACTCCTGGGTTGGGCATGGTGAGGAATGCCTGTAGTCCTAGCAACTTGGGAGGCTAAGGCAGGAGGATTGCAAATTTGAGGCCAGTTTGGGCAACTTAGCAAGACACCATCTAGAAAGAAGAAAGGAAGGAAGGAAAAGGGAAAGGAAAGGAAAAGGGAAGGAAAGAGAGAGAGAGGGAAGGAGGGAGGAAAGGAAGGAAGGAGGGAGGGAGGGAGGGAAGGAAGGAGGAAAGAGGGAAGGAAAGAAGGAAGGAAGGAGGGAGGGAGGGAGGAAGGAAGGAAGGAGGGAAGGAAGGAAGGAAGGAAGGAGGGAGGGAGGGAAGGAGGGAGGGAGGGAGAAAGGAAGGAAGGTCACCCCTGAGTTCAATCCCCAGTACTTGGGATGGGAGTGGGGGATTATGTTAGTTCCATACCTAGCACTGAAAAAAAAAAATTGCATTCTGCAAAGGAGTTTGGGGAGGATTGTGTACAACACAGGGGTTTGGGTACAAAGCCTCTGCTTGCTTCCTTCTTCCTGGGAAGCTTGGAGATCCCTGATGAGGAAACGGTTACCAGGCTGCCCCTTCCTGGACACTTTTGAGGTTTGGTAGGAGCCACGAAGCAGGCCGGGGTGGAAGCTGTTGGTACCTTGCTCAGAGACCTCTTGGGCCTGTGCAACCCATGCCCAGCTAGGATGAATGGTGCTGCTTACCCAACTCACAGCTGTCTCCTTCTCTAGAGAATCACTGCCCAGAAACACCTGTTAGGTTATATTCTTCTCCTGAGGCAGCTACAGCCCAGGACTGACTGAAGCAGGAGTACAAGGGCCTAGCCTGCCTGCCTCAGGGTGGGACACTTCTTTCTGCTCAGACCACCTCCTGGCTCAGCTCCTGCCCCTGCCCCTCCTGCCTCCCTCATTTACAGGTTCCCCTAAGGGCGGTTCCTTCATTGTGAGAATCCTGGTCTTGGGTTCAGCTCCTGGAGAGCCTGGCCTACGATGCAGTGGTTAAGTACAGACCATACCAAAACTCAGACCTAGGGCTGTCCTGACCAGAATAGCAGCTCTGGGACTGGCTGTGCACATTGCAACTCACACCAAACCCATAGGCTGCATGCTGACACTGTCATCCAGCTCCCAGCTTCAGCCAGGATGCTCCTGATTGTAACAAAATAAGTCAAAGTGGTTTGAGCATGGGCCTGAGCAATCTAGGCTTCAGGCACAGCTGTCTCCAGGTTCAAATGATATTGCCTCTATCAGTCTTCCTGGTGGCTTTCCTCTGCAGTCAAGCAGGCCCCTAACCAAGAGGTGGGTAGGATTCCAGTGCCCCAGGTTTACTAGCAGTCCCTGCAGAGAAAAGATACCCTTTTCCTGGCATTCACAGGCTGTCCCAGGCAGCACTCTGATGGGCCGAACATGAGTTATGGGTTTCTTTCTGTGGCCTGGAGCAGGACAGCAGCCTACCAGGGTCACCTGGTTTTCTAAATAAAGAGAAGGTGATGGGTAGAGCAAAGCTGAGTTCAACCTGTTCTTCTCTCATAAAGAAGAGGGGACAGCAACTTAGCAAGACCCTGTCAACAGAATAAAAAATAAAAAGGGCTGGGGATGCTGCATAGTGATAGAGCATCCCTGGGTTCAATGTTCAAACAAACAAACAAACAAAAAAGATACTCCCTTTACCCACACCTGCATGAGAATGCATACCTGTACCTGGGTTGGGGAGTCAGGGTGTGTTGGGGAATGGAGTAGTGAAAGTATCACCCTGCCCTGCTCACTGTAATCACACGGTGGCCCAAGTAAAGAATTAAATGTTTGCTAATGATTTCCTTATGTGAGGGTGTGTTAAACCCTCCTCCATTTTCAAACTGGAGTAAAATGTAGGCATTTAAAAAGAGTGGAAATGACCCCAAATAAAAATAGAATCCTGTATAGGAAAGCATAGGCATATACCTTCCACAAGATTGGGCAGTTGAAGTGAACAGAAGCTATTTGAAAATTGTAAATTGTTCCATGGCTGCTTGTGGTCCCAAAGGTGCCCACGTCCTAATCCCTGAAACCTGCAAATGTCACGTAAGAGGCAAAAGAGTATTTAACCTTATATGGCAAAATATGTGATTAAGTTATGGATCTTGAGACAAAGGTCATATCCTGGATTAGCCCAGTGGGCCCTACATGCCATCACACCTCTCCTAACAGCCATGCAGACAGGGACTAGATACACAGAGAAACAACAGGCAAGGTGAAGCCAGGCAGAGGCCAGAGGGATGCAGCCACAAGCCCATGGATGTTAGGAGCCACCAGAACCTAGAGGCAAGGTGTGGATTTTCCCCAGAGCCTCCAGAGGGAGCAAGTCCCAGCCAACACCTCAATTTCAGATATCTGACCTCCAGAACTGTTGAGAATAAAGATCCATTGTTTCAAGTCATCAACACTGTGGTAATGTGTTACAGTTGCCTTCAGGAAGCCAGTAAAGTTCCCTAAGCTTGTTAGGAGTTTGGATTTTGTTACTTCTACCTAAAAAGGTTCTGGTTTGTGCACAGGTGTTAAGTCTGGCCCCAAACCTCAAGGCTGATTCCAGGAGTGGTACCACCACCACATGTGAGCCACCATGTCCTGCCAGGCAGCTGTCACTGTCACATACATACTCTGGGAGTCTAAAGTCCTGACTGGGGACTAGATGTCCACTTCCCCCAACTGTGTCTCTCTTATCTGTTGCCCATGTTGATTCCCTAGCCAGCAAGTGGCTGGGGTTGGGGCTGGGGCTGAGGCAGAAAGGCAGGTGCTGGAAGCATCTGTGGATTTGTTGGTGGAAACTTCATGCCTCATGAATGCCTTTCTGGCTTGAAGCCCAGCATCTAAGTGCACAGTTGATGTGGAAATCTCTCCCTGCCCAATCCTCCCCAAGGGAGTCGGACCAGGCTAAGCTCACAGAACCAGCTCATTTTTGCAAGAAACATGGACATTGGTCAATAAAATTTCCAGAAGGCCAGGACTTCCAGAGTGGTCCCCCATGTAGATTGCAGCTTGCCAGAAGACATGGCATGCCCATAAATGTGGCAGGGACAGGGCCCCACCTTACTGGCCTGCAAAGACCTGCACTGAAGGAGGTCTTATGTGACTGTTCTGCCAGAGACATGTCAGCCCACATCCAAATGCGCCTCCAGACAAAGGCAGAAGATATAAAGAGAAAAATTAGGATGAGTACCCACATAAGAAAATAAAACACACAAATTCAAGGGGACTGGAAATAAGGACAGAAATTAAGCAAAGAGCAGGAAAAGCCTACAAATGGGCCCTGGCAGCAGAGCTGAGTCAGCACACTTCAGTCATTGGGATCATCTGGTCTAACCCTTTTCTTGTGTTGGGGACAAAGACTGGGAGGAAATTCTTACCAGGCATGTTCCATAGTTCCTAACATAGGGCCATCTGTGTCTATTCAGATGTGACTCGTGCATGTCTGTGGGGATGGGAACTCAATATGCCTGGAATGACATTGCTGTTGGTGACAGAATTTTCCAAAAATGAGGATCAGCTCTTGGTAAAGCTTTTAAGAAAAGAAACTTCAGTCTTCCCTTGATTACAAGTAGTTTAGTTGCATTAGCTGCATTTGTCAAAAACTGCATATTAAACCAGCTCTCAAATACCTTGTGTATAATAGGTGTATTAATCTATTTCTAAAATAATTAGGAATAGATTTGTTTTCATCTTCACAAATAGCCAGCAAGACATTTGAAAGTGGGGTGGGAGGTGAGTCAATTCCTCGTTTGGTGGGAGAGTCTCACTCATCGCAGCCCATCCACTAAATCACAGAAGCACTTTGTCACCAAGTCAAAACCACCACCTATATCTAAAAAGTCCCCTAGGGGCAGTACTGTGCCTGTTGAAAACTACTGCCCAGCACCGCGCAGACCCACCCTCACATTACTGCTGCTTGCTTGGGACCTATTTGGCTCCAGCCACTTTGGCTGCCTGGTGAGTATCCGGACCCACCAATGTCACTTCAGGGCCCCTGCACCTGCTGCTCTGTTTGGAATACTCTTCTATCAAATACCTGTACCCTCGACTCCCTCCATTCAGCTCTCTGCTTAGCTGCCACCTTATCTGAATGGCCTTCCCCAGCCACACTATGTTAAGTAGTAATCCCCCCAGCACTTTCTACCCCAACCTTCCTTTACCTTTCTTCACAGAACTTATAACTTGATATTTTTGGGAGGGTGGATACCAGGAATTGAACTCAGGGGCACTTGACCACTGAGCCCCATCCCCAGCCCTATTTTGTATTTTATTTAGAGATAGGGTCTCACTGAGTTGCTTAATGCCTCGCTTCTGCTGAGGATGGCTTTGAACTCACAATCCTCCTGCCTCAGCCTCCTGGAGCTGCTGGGATTATGGGCATGTGCCGCTGCATTTGGCTTCACTTGACATTTTGTTTATTATCATCTGCCCATTAGAATCTCAACTCTTCAAAGACAGGAAGTTTGTCCATTTTGTTCACTGCAAAATACATGGCCCTCTGTGCTCAGTAAAAAAAAAAAAAATTATTGAATGACTAGATGAATAAATCTAGAGGAATAATTAACTAAAATGGGCAGGGTAAGAAAAGATACCCAATTCCATTACTTTTAGTTTATAGTGCCATTCCACAAAATCTTAGGGACCCAGGCTTCTTCCTTCTTCCACATGATAATGGAAGAGACACATTCTGAAGAACCTTGACAAGGAAGTGAACACATCATTGGTGAGGACTAGTCACATGGCTCCACCCAGATGCCAGGGTCCTGGGCAACACAAGTGAAGCTGGGGTCACAAGAAGAGAAAATGGTGTGGTAAATATCTAGCCAGTCTCTGGCACAGTTTGCTATTCTGTTACCAAAACCCCTTCTATTGTTCCTGTCTCACATGAATACAGGCACCTCTCCTAGGGGGACAAGGTCCCATCCCATCGAGACCTAAAGGTAATGCAGTCTCTCTTACCATCTAACCACCCAACTCACCTCCCAATAGGTAGGAGTGAGGCAGAGCACCCTCATAAACTACCTCAGGCAGGAAAGAGGTGGCTGACAGAGCAATCACTGGTCTGCGGCACCTTTCAGATCGTTCTGGACCCTGTGGGGTGGGGTTGTTGCTCAGGCCCAGTTCTGCTCTCTAGGCCACATTTAGGATGGCATTGAGTTGTAAGCCCTCCCTGTACTCAACTTTCAAAACTGTCTTCCTGTCTTGAGGGTGGTCTTAAATCTTCCTCAACAGTCACAGGGTTTTGTTTTAAAGACTATTCTAATGGTTTCTTAAACTTACTAGGTGGGGGGGGGGGTGTGTTTTTTTTCCCAGTGTTGGGGAGCAAACCCAGGGCCTCAGGCATGCAAGGCAAATGCTCTACCACTGAGGTTCCTTATTTACCTATCTCTCCCTCAAGATGCTGGCCTGAGGTTAGCAGGCTCAAGTGGGGAGACTATGGCCTCCATCTAATTTTCACAAAGCCTAGACACTGTATTCAACTAAGTCTCACGGTCTTTGTTGCTCACCTGTTTGGAGACTAGCAGCTGGCTTTTCCTGCATTGTAAGGCCCTGGACTTCAGTGCCCTTTTACATTCTGCTTGTAAACTGGCTAATTTTTCTAGAACTCAACTCTTCCTTGTGATGCCTTGCCCAAAGCAGCCAGTAACAATCAACACATACCACATTCTTTTTCCCCGCAAGCTAAAAACTCAGTA
>PVHX01012577.1:30570-58773 GCA_004024805.1 Geosciurus inauris
CGCGGTGGCTCACGCTTGTAATCCCAGCACTTAGGGAGGCTGAGACAAGAGAATCGCGAGTTCAAAGCCAGCCTCAGCAATGGCGAGGTGCTAAGCAACTCAGTGAGACCCTGTCTCTACATAAAACACAAAATAGGGCTGGGGATGTGGCTCAGGGGTCGAGTGCCCCTGAGTTCAATCCCTGGTACCAAAAAAAAAACAAAACAAAACAAAACAAAACTCAGTAGACATTTGGTTTGCTTTCCAAGTTACTTAACATGATAGCCTTCCTCAGTGTTGTGGCAGTGGCCTGGCAGGGACCTCCAGACTGTCCTGCCTATTGTATCTGCTTCTCACTGCTTGCTACCTGGCCACTAAAGCAATACCAAAAGGCTACAGTGCATCGTACTTCAAGGTACAGATTTGTATCTTAGTAAGAAAAGCTAACACTTATAACAAAGGCCCTATTCTTGGTATAAGTTTGCCTTTCTGTGATGCAAAGACCAGCACAGAAATTGGTGAACAGGTGATTTGCATCTAAGGAGGTGACTCAGGAACCCACGTTCCTTCTAACATGTTTATAACATGCAGCCTCCGGGGAGAGTTCCACATGGAAGCACTTCATGTGCCAAGTTTGGAATTGATGTTACCACTTCTTCCAACATTTTACCGACCATGGCTCAATTTGGCCCCAACCAGTTAGGAAGGCCCTTGGGACTTGTGGGGAGGGCAGGTAGCTGCCAACAGTTTCTGACAGGATGAACTTCTGGCAGAAATAATGCTGTGTTCACCAAACCTGTCAGATTTTGCAGTTGGACCTACAGATTTAGCAGTCTAGAAAACCTAGAGAGCTACTGAGTTGCCCGTGAGGAGATGGAGGAGAAAGGGGCAGCAGGAAGCAGCAGGAAGCAGCAGTGTGGGTAGGAGAGGGAATCAGCGAGGCCCACACAGCTGGACTCCAGGTAGGTGACACCGACTGCTCAGGCCCAGCAAAGCTGCACTGCAGGCACACACAAGCTGCTCCCCAAGTGCTAGATTTTACCCAGAAGCGTTGGAAGTGCCCCATGGGCAGTTTTACATGTCACCTTCACGACTGCCATATGCTTCCTCAGAGGCAGTCTGAAAACGGGTAACATTTTTTTGATTTTTATGTGGTGCTAAGGGTCAAACCCAGTGCCTTGCATGTGCTAGGCAAGTGCTCTACACTGAGCTATAACCCCAGCTCCTGAAAACTGATAACATTGTAAACATTTTCTTTTTCTTAAGGTTCTCAAGTCCAAGATGTCAATAAACAAAACCAAACTAAACATTCAGAATAAACCTACATTTTTACCAGATCTACTTTTATTTCAGAAGGTTTGTATTATAGTATTTACTTTTGTTTATATACAAGTGCTTCACATTTGTGTTTAAAATGCACAGACCTCCCTTAATTCTCTTGTTCCTGCTTAAATTAGCTGTTATTTTACAATACAAAAAATACCAAAAATTGCAGTCCTAAATGTATGTATAACACCCACAATCCCAGCAATGAAATAGTTTACAATACTTACTCCATATTTACATGAGTGCAATAGATGCTAAATTGTACATATTAACAAACGAAGCTTGAATCCAAACAAAAAACTGAAAACAAACAAAAAACCCCCAAACCGTAAATAACTATAAAACAAAATCATTTCCAGAGCCAGAATTAGTTCAATGAAACAGGCTTCACTAGTGTTCAGAATGTTTTGTGCACAGATTCAGTTTCTAAAAGTTGATTCCATTATTGCCTTTGGAAGAGAAGTTGCCAGTTTTCCTCTGCACTCCCCAGCGTCTTCCTGTAGGCATAGCAGCAACTCTGCTGATCTGGAAGCCATCCTGGGCAACTGTTTGGTCAGTCAATGGGCAAACAGTTCAGGCTTTCACAGGAGAGCCAGGGAAGGCCTAAGGATAGGAAGCCTCTGTCTTCTGCCCTCAGGATGGCCAATTCTCACAGAAATGACCACAAGGAAAGATCTCCTGGGATGACACAGCTGTGAGATGCTGGATTTTTTTGTAATTCTGAAGAGCTACTTTTCCATCTTGGTCACTGCCCTAGCATTAGGTTAGTGTTTAGTAAATATTTGTTGAATGGGGAATCCATGAAATGGAAGGATCAAAAAGGGTTCATGAAAATGTCACCATTACCCAAGGAAGTGAATCAACTACCACCCCCAACTGCTCCACCAGTTGAAAGAGCAGGACGGGCACTGGAAGGTACAATTTTTTTTTCTTACCCAGAATGCTCTGGTCTATTTGTCCAGATTTCCCAGCACATCTTAAATCTTGCCTCTTAGGCCTTACTCATGGATATTCCTGTTCCCTTTTGCCGACAGTCTTCCTCCAGGTTAGCTCAGGGGAGTATGGGCTGCTTTCTCTCCACACCTCCTCCTACCTTGACAGGTGGCCCTCCAAGGGAAACACAAGTCTTTCTCCAGACTGTGCACAGGGAAGACAAGAGGTGGATGGGAGGCTAGAGTATATGAGGTCTTCATGGGGAAATGGAGCTATTTATCAACAATCCAACCCCCCTATTCCTACCCCAGTTTTCAGTATAAAAGACTATGGTTCCCAGAAATCGTCATTAAAAATGTAGACCAAGCCACAACAAAACGCAGCCTGGAGAACCCCTTTTTGGAAAGGCTTGATTTCCATAGGTTATATAGTCTTTGAACTCAAAGACTAGAGAAAACATTTCTTAGGATGAGACTAGTCATCTCTCACTCCCCAGAGTACCAAAAGGCTATCAGAAGATTCCAAAGGAGCTTGCAGAACCAACAACAGTGATAGGCATTCCTGCTTCCTGACTCTCCTCTGGCACTGCCATGTGAACAGAATCGCTGCCTGCCTCTCCCCAGGTATTCTGACAGACCAGTCCTGTCTTAAGTCACCTAACTGGTACCAGATGCAAATGAACCCATCAGTGCCAAGGTGGTACAGTTCTTGGCTTCATCATCAGTGCATCAGGACCTGACAAAAAGACCTCCCAGAATCTGGATACCCAGTATATGGCACAGAAACATATTAGGTGAAACTCAGATGTCATTACATTTAATAAAAATACATGATGATATTTTTCTGCTTTATGTACACTCCAAATGTCTGAACATTCTGGACACTATTGTATAGATTATGTACAAGTATAAGATCAACATTTTAATCACAACTTTATGTACAGGCTCTCCTGTGACTCGCAAAGTTAACAGATAATGACCCAGTTCCTCCTAGTAACTGACCTAAGGTGCACTCTCTTCCTCCCTGCCACTCCCTTCTTCCCCAAGCCAGGAGGAGCTGCTGACTGTCGGCTGCCAAGGAGAAGCAGGTGGACTCAGCTGTTCCTCCACTGTGGCGCAGAATTAAATCTCACTTGCTTCTTCCTTGTTAAAAATAAACATTATCTTAAAAAAAAAAGACATAACCAGGTACCTGGGGGTCATGGTGCATGTTATTTCAAGGCATATAATTAACATGGGGAAGAGACTTCTTTGGCCAAGGAAATTTGGTCCTTTGAACAAACAAGGAAGATCTCCCTTGTAGGAAGCAGAGCCCCATCACCTCCCCCTTTCTTTGTAATACAGGGGAAAAGGGCCACACTGCTGCAGGCATTCTGCAGGTGCTCTGTTCTGGTAGGGATGTAGGGAGCTCTAAGAGGAAGGGTCTTTTCTAGAACTGTCCACTCTTTAACAATGATGTGAAAAAGAAGCTTTTTGAGAAGCGAGTCTCACAGTAGAGGTGTTTTGTGCAAAAGTGTTTTATGGTTCAACTTCCTTGGAAACATCTTTCCAGGAGCTTCTTCTTGGGAGTGGGGTTAGTGTTGTGTTAGAGAACATACTCCCTCTCTAGGCACTGCATTTAAAGGTGAAATGCCGCAGTTTTTGCTCTTCTGAGTGTTAATTTCTCTAAATTCATAAACTTGAGCACTGCCATCCAATGGTCCATCTCAATCAGGTAATGCCAGAGAGTCGCAGGTTTTGAAGCAGAAGGGATATTGTGGGAGGCTGCTGCATAATGCCGGAATACAGAGCACCATAAATGGGGAAACGCAACATCCAGGCAGTGCCCCGTGGCAGAAGAGCAGGGGACTAGCCGCCCCTCTTAAATTTGGTCATTTTCCATTTGGCAGAGTGTTCCTTCCTTGTCCATTTTTCCCATGTGCTTTTCATCCTTATCGGCATTTGCTGCTCTCCTCAGACACCAGCTCAGTCTGGAAGGAGGATGAGTGGGCTGCCCTGCTGGCTGAAGAGAGGGCAGACAGCTCCAGATCCTTCCCCAGGCTCCGGGCGGGTGATGCCCGACAGCAGCAGCTATCTTTCTCCCGGTGTCTACAGCACTCCTAGCCTGAGGATGGCCCACCAGTTCAGAGCAGGCTATCAGAGGAACCCAGAGCTGCTCTTTGGCCCAGGCTTTCCAGATGCACTCAGTGTTCTTTTCTGCTTAAAGGAGACATGTGACACGAGCAAGTCCCTTCCTTCCTCTGTGGTGCCCTGGCAGGAGGTGCATGGGAACTGTGCCTTCTTGACAGTATCCTTTTAAGAACAATAAAAACAGGAGCTTTCACAGTTAGTTCATTTCTGCTTTCTTCAGTCTCTGCTGCTAGGTCAGATTCTTGGGGTGAGAAAATTCTTTCCTGGCTGCAAATCAGATTTTAGAAAAAGAGCAGACTGCCAATGGTAGCTATTTAGATTTTACAAGAATGTAGGAATGCAATTATGTAAAAACTTAGGCTTACTAACTTTCCAATTGCTAGATCTATTTAAAGTCTAGGCACTTAGTGTGTGTGTGTATGTGTGTGTGTGTGTGTGTGTGTGTGTGTGTTTGAGAGTGAGAGAGAGAGAGAGAGAGAGAGAAGGAAAGAGGGAAAGAGCATTTCCAATGGATTAAGACTAAATCAAGTTGCTATAGAAAACTATCTACTACATTTGTTTACACTCTAAGTAACACTACCAACCTTGACAATTAAAATAGCCCCCTTCTATTCTAATTTGATATGATTCAAAAAGAGATGGACCATTATTAATTCTGTACTAGAAAAAAGCTACTTCCTGGAAGAGAGATATCTGCCAAAATTGTGCAAGAGTAAACAGCACATCTTTTAAAAAGATAGCAGGCTTCAGATGAAACAAGTTAATTCATCTGACTAGTCTTTAAAAGACCAAGTTGAAGAACAACTGATAACGAAGGTCTGTGTGTAAACACTTCATCTTTCATTTTTTGCAGTTGAGACAGTCCCCAGAACAGTTCCACAAGTGAACCTGGGCATCATTCCTAGCTCTCTCACTGGCTCTATACCAGCCTCCTCCAGCAACAATCAGATTATCCCTGGACCTGTAATTAAATCAATTATTTCCTATGCAAAAGTAAAAGGTTAGATGCCGGACATAGATGGGAGAAACCATCAAAGAAAGCTTGTGATCATGCAGATGAGTCAGATACTTTGAGGGTTTCCAGTCTTCTGCCCCGCCCTGCACCGTTGCTTCCCTGCCTGCACCCTCCCCTGCAGACGGCTCTGGTGGGCCACATGCTCCTGTGTGCGCGGGAGAGTTCCTGGCCCCAGCATCAAATGCAGGTTCCAGGCTGTGCAGGGGGCTGCTGCTTCCGGTTTCTCACAGCTCCTGACTTCTCTTTGTACACTATTGGCATCTGCTGAGAAATGTCCACCAGGGCGCTGGCCACGGCAAGACCTTAAGGAGAACCCACAGAGGGGACACATGTCAAGGAGCAGCTTGCTTTTGTTTTCAATTTTTCTTTTTACATTTCATGATAGGAAAAAAGGTATAGAGGGAAGAGTCTTACTTCTACACTACCCTCCCTCCACCATCCCTGTTTCATCTGGATAAACTCTTTCATTAGTTTCATATTCTTTCAGGTTTTATTTATAAAAATACAACTATATATTTTCCTCTCCTCCATGATTTTGACATAAAAGGTGCTTGTCAGTAAATCACCTAAGGAAAGTGCTCTGCCTGGCAATGGGAACATATGAATTAAGATTGCAGCTGTACTCAAGGTGTGTACCTTCTCCTGTCTGCCTCCACAATGGTGGCAAGAAAAGGCACACTTCAGCCAGGCATGGTGCACTTTGGGAGGCTGAGACAGGAGAATCACGAGTTCAAAGCCAGCCTCAGCAACAGTGAGGCTCTAAGCAACTCAGTGAGACCCTGTGTCTACATAAAACACAAAACAGGGCTGGGGGTGTGGCTCAGTGGTCCAGTGCCTGAGTTCAATCCCCGGTACCAAAAAAAAAAAAAGGCACATTTCAGATTCATCCCACATCACTTGGTATAATTTTTTTTTTTTAGTTGTTGATTGACCTTTATTTATTCATTTATTTATATGCAGTGCTGAGGATTGAACCCAGTGCCTCCCACATGCAAGGCAAGCACTCTACCACTGAGCCACAATCCCAGCCCATGAGTTAATTTTTATATGTACACCAAGATACAGGGCAGAGCAGACTCTGGGACCAGGCTCTGGAAAAAGCAAGGTTCCTTAACCTTTCCATGTCTGTTTCCTCATTTGTAAACCAGGGATGGTAATAACAGCACAGGGCTAGGGGAAGGAGTCAATGAGGAAAATGATGTAAAGTCTCCACATCCAGGAAATAGCAATGATCAGTAACTCTTACCTTTTACTCTCACTGTCTACTCCTTTTGTGTTAGGAACTATGGTCCCATTCTTCTTTTTGTATTGATAACCAGTAAACCTGGCATTCATTCAGAAAGTAGCATTTAGAAGCTGAATTCATAACACTGGGGAAATGGCCAGCCCAGGCTCAGAGCGCTGCTGAGGTCACCCTTTAGGAGCTCTTGGTAAAGTATGTTATACTCTACCTCTACTGAGTCTATAAAGTGGGGTGGAAAGTGGGATAGCTCTTAAATGCCTGGTTTAGTGCCTGGCACTGAATGCGGGAAGCTATACCAGTGATAACTATTATGGCAAAGGCAGAGCCAGGTGCTCTGGGAATTGAGAAAAAGGAACCACTTAAAATGAGGAGAGACTGGGGCTGTGACTCAATGGTAGAGTGCTTGACTAGCTGTGCCTGGCCCTAGGTTTGATCCCTAGCACTACCAAAAAAAAAAGGTATGGAAAGGTTGGCAAGAATGGCCCTACTATTGGTGTCGGTCCCAAGCAATAAGCAGGGCCTTATTAGAAGTGTGTGTGGTGGGGGAGGTATGCATCAGACAAAAGCTGGAGCAGGAAAGGCTGCAGTGCTGCAAACCTGTCACCTTCCCATGCTCATCCCATCTTGCCTTCAGGAAACACTTTCTAAAGTTTGCTAAGCCTGACAATAGCAGGAGGCAGTCACTGCCCCACTGTCAATTCACAGAGGTACCCTGTCCTTAGTACTAGTATCCACAGCTGGGTTAGGGGCTCAACTCCCAGGGATTCTGGGATGAGATGAAGATAATGACTTGTTACCTTGTCATACCTAATGCCTCCTTTGTGAGGACACCACAGAACCCCACCATCTCACAAGCTGAGTTAGAGGCCCTTATGGGTCTAAGGGTACAGTGAAGGGATAAAGAGCTCAGAGTAGACAGGAATTCTGGGCACACTTTCCTCCCAGACCCAAAGTCTTCTTGGGCTAAGGCAACCCTGATCCCCAGGATCATCATAACAGAAGGTTGTCTAAAACTATTCATGTTGCTTGAGACATATTTATAAATACTTCATGATTAATCAAGATATTTCCAAAACTGTATTCCAATTGTCTTCATATTCAAAATAATACAATGTTCATGTAAATTATGATTCATGTATTTGATGGAAAAGTGTGAGACACTGGTAAAAAATGTTTCAAGTTGTAAAAAAGGTTAATAATAAGATAAATGAGAATAAAAATTACATCTATACAATCATTTCGGCTACGTTACTGGCAAGGGCTGGGAAGCAAATAATACTACTGAAAATTGGTGGTGTTAGCATAGTAGAACTGTGAGTAAATTTTCAAAAATCTGCTTTATATTGTTGTAATTGTTGTTTGGAGCTTATATTTAAAACAGCAAAAGAAATAGAGTAGAGCTAGAAATACCAAATTGAGCATCACCAGCTTTGAGCAGATGGCGAGAAGCCGGGGGCATGGAGAACATGACAAGGGAAGAGAATGTGAAGTCAAGGTGGGAAAAAGCCTAAATTCAGGGGCAGAACAAGGGAAGACACAGGAGGGAACAGTAGAAAAAGGCAGACCAGAAACAGGGAGCGCACAGGAAACGTAGCCTGAACCATCCCTGCCACTGAGAGGTCAAGGAAACTGGACATGGTGAGAGGGCCCCTAAACTTCTCCCCAGAAAGGGAATGGTGACCTCAGGAAAACAGTTTTGGGAATAAATGATAATGGGGTAATTCACCAAATCCCTGTCACAACATGAAGTAGGCACTACTCAACATCCCCTTCACACTCCATTCTCTAGGAAGGGGTAGAAGGCAAGGCTTAGCTTCTTGACAGTATAATACATGTTTATTACTGTCATTTACTCACCTGACTGCCCAGGAGGAGGGATTCCACCCAGGCCTCGAGGGAGCCTCACAAACACAGAGAGGACAGCGGCTTTGTTGCCAAAACATGGCTCTAGGGCAATGGGTTTAGGAACAGTCTGGCAAAAGAAAACAAAGTATTACCTAAATTGGTGTTGCTCAATAGACACTTCATGGTCATTGGTGCTTACAAGCACTGCCAACTTTAGGCACACAGAAGAAACATCACAGTAAGATAACCCAAATGACAGTGAAGAGTAAAAAGGGTGATACAAGCCGGGCTCAGTGGTGCAAGTCTGTAATCTCAGCACTTAGGGAGGCCGAGACAGGAGAATTGTGAGTTCAAAGCCAGCCTCAGCAATGGCGAGGCACTAAGCAACTCAGTGAGACCCTGTCTCTACATAAAAAAAAACAAAAACAAAAACAAAATAGGGCTGGGGATGTGGCTCAGTGGTCAAGTGGCCCTGAGTTCAATCTCCACTACTAAAAAAAGCGGGGGGTGATATAGACTGCTACTTTCGACATTCATCCTCCCCAAGGAGGCCTGAATTATAGGAAAGGGCCACGCTAACCTGGCTTCCTTTGGGCTCTGTACTTTCACTCAATTTGAAATTCTAATTTGTACTTGTCAAAGGAATGGTAGTGAGTGACAGATCTGTCAGATTGTTTTGCAAACTTAGCTCAAATATGGACCCTGAAATTATGACTACTTCTTTTTGTTTTATTTCAAACTTATTTCACTAAGTAGATAAGCCCCCCTGGATGTAGGAGTTGTAAAAGCTGAACAGCTCAACAAGTGAATCCTGGTCTACCTGTTGAATGCACTTGGTTTTAGAGAATATGCCTTTCCTTTTCTGTTGCAGGCTTTAGATGTGATTTGCAAAAATGCTGCCTATATTAGTTTCTATTACTAGATAGCAAATTACTACAAAATCAGTTGCTTAAAACAACATCCTTTTATTATCTCACAGTTTTTTAGGTCAGAGGTCCATGAAAGCTCTGTAGGGTTCTCTGCTTAGAGGTACAGGCCTATTCGTGTCTCTGATCAGTTCTGGAAATTCTCAGCTGTTCTCTCACAAAGGTCTGACAATGCTGAAGTCGAGTTATTGGCGGGCAGCCTCCGGGGAAAAATTTGCTTCAAACTTATTTGGGTTATAGGTAGAGTCCAGTTCCTTGTCACTGTAGGTCTGGGGAACCCATTTTTGTTTTTTGTTTTGTTTTTGGTACTAGGGATTGAACTCAGGGGTACTTGACCACTGAGCCACATCCTCAGCCCTATTTTGTGTTTAATTTAGAGACAGGTCTCACTGAATTGCTCAGCACCTCGCCATTGCTGAGGCTGGCTTTGAACTTGCAATTCTCCTGTCTCAGCCTCCCAAAGTGCTGGGAGTATAGGTGTGCACCACCGCACCTGGCTGGGGAACCCATTTTTTGTTCTGCTGATTGTCGGGGGCTACTCTCTTAGAAGCCACCACCATTCCTTCCCACATGGCCTTCTCCACCTCAAACCAGGAATGGTACATCTTGTCATTCTCATGTTTCTAATCTCCCTGGTGTCCACTTCTGCATCCAGCCAGAGAAACTCTCTGTATCTGAAGGCCAACCATATTGGGACTTTTATCACATTGGCAAAATTCCTTTACAGCAGTACCTAGAGCGCTGTTTGATTGAATGATTGTGGGACAGAAATCTTGGGGACTGTCTTTAGAATTCTGCCTACCATATTCACAAATATGTCATCAATTCCTTTAATCTGATTGAAGAAAATCATTTCTAATATGCCTGACTATGGCACAGGGAAGTGACTAGAAGGGTAAAGTGCAAAGGTAGGGAATTCAGTTATGAGGCAACTTCAAGAATCCAAGGGAGAGATGACAGTGGCTTAGATCAAGGTGGTAGCAGTGGTGGTTGGGGGGCAGTGGTTGGGAAATGCTATATAAAATCTGCTGCCAGACAGGCTGTCCAATGAGAAGACAAGAGAGCAAGAGTGAGTCAAAGATGATTCCACATTCTGGCCTAAACAACTAGAATAATGGGGTAATGTTTGTCAAGTGGGAGAAGATATGCCAGAGGAGCAGCCCTGGGGGATAATATCCAGAGATTGGTTTGTATATGTTTAGTATGAGAAGCCTGTTAAGACACCCAAGTGGTGACACTGAGTGAATAATTGAGTATATTGGTCAATGGGGAGAGTTCTGGGTGAAGAGGATCATGGGCTTTAAATCCATAAGATCACAAAAGGGATGGCTGTAAAGATGTAAGAGACCAAAAGATGAAGCCTGGGCTATGCAACTGTTAGAAGTTGGACTACTAGTGTGGTAGAGCACTTGCCAAGAATGTGCGTGGCCCCTGAGCTATATCATCAACACTTTAAAAAAAATTATTTTGATGTAACTAAAAAGAACCAATTAAAAAACAAAAAAGAAAAACATTTATTTTGAGACAGGGTCTCAGTTGCCCAGGTTAGCCTCCAACTCGCCACCGTGACCAGCTACATTATTTTTTTTAATCTTGCAAAGTATTATTTTATCAGGACACTGTTTAGATTTACAAAAATGCTTATGATTTTATCTACTCACTATTCCTTCTTACACTGTAACCCACTGTAGTCCCTTGTGAATTCTCTTTCTTTCTAGCATATCCTTTAAACATTTCTTTTGTGTAGATTTGTTGGTAGCAAATTGTTTTTCTTCTAATTTGAAGATACCTTTATTTCATCCTTGTCATGAAAGGTAACTTATTGGGCATCCAAGTCTAGGTTGGCAGTTCTTTCAAGATTTTGAAGGCAGTCTTCCACTTTTCTTTTTTTTTAGTGGTACTGGGGATTAAACCCTAGGGTTTTGAACACACAAGCTATCACTGAGTTATACAACCAGCCCTTTTAAAATTTTTTCCTATGTTGAGATAGGGTTTCATAAGTTGCCTAGGCTGGCCTTGAACTTGCAATCCTCCTGACTTGGCCTCCCAAGTAGCTGGGATTACAGGCATTCATGACCATGCCTGGCTTGTTTTTCTATTTTCCATTCTACTTTCTTTTGGCTTCTGGTGTTACCAGTGAGAAATCAGCTGTCCACTTGTCATTCCCTTGTAGGTGATCATTTCCCATTTTTTTTCTTTGTTTTGGTAGTGCTGGGGATTAAACCAGGATGTCATTCATGCCGGCAAGCATGCTACCACTGAGTCAGCCCTTTGCAGTTTTTAAAAACCTGTGATAAAATATGTATAAAACTTACCATCTTGGGGCTGGGGTTGTGGTTCAGCGGTAAAGCACTTGCCTAGCATGTGTGAGGCACTGGGTTCAATTCTCAGCACCACATATAAATAAACAAAATAAGGTGCACTGACAACTAAAAAAAAAAATTTTTTTCAAAAAAAAATTTACTGGGCTGGGATTGTAGCTCAGTGGTAGAGCGCTTGCCTTGAATGCATGAGGCACTGGGTTCGATCCTCAGCACCACATAAAAATAAATAAAGATATTTGTGTCCATCTACAACTAAAAAATATTTAAAAAAAAAATTTACCATCTTAACCATGTAAAAGTGTACAAATCCATGGCGTTAAGTACATTCATATGTTGTGCAACTATAACCACTAACCATCTCCAGAATTCCCCATTCTCTTCTCCCTTTCACTCCTGGAAACCAACATTCTATTTTTTCTCTATGAATTTGACTACTCTAAGTACTTCATGTAAGTGGAATCACACAGTATTTGGCATTTTGTAACTAGCTTATTTCACTTGGCACAATGTTCTCAAGGTTCATCCACATTGTAGCATGTGTTAGAATTTCTTTCCTTTTTAAGGAGGAATAACATTCCATTTTAGGTATTCATTCATTGATGAACATTTAGTTGTTTCCACTTTTGGGCTATTATGACTAATGCTGCTATGAATATTGGTATATAAATATGTCTTGGATTCTGCTTTTCATTCTTTTGAGTATATAGTCAGAAGTGTAATTGTTAGATCATAAGGTAATTTTATTTTTAACTGAAGAATAGCAGTATTGTTTTTCAGTTTTATAATAGATGTATTATTCTACAGTTCCACCAACAGTGCACAAGGGTCCTGATTTCTTCACACTGTAGGTGATCTTTTTATCTCTGTGTTAATTTTAAGATGCTCTATTAGTCTTTGGAGTTCTGCAGTTTCACTATGATAAAACCAAAAGGGGTAGGTTTCTGCTTGCCTTCCTTGTTGTTTGCTTTCTTTTATCCTCCTTATGATGTTTTGCTTCTGTAATCTGATATATCTGTCTTCCATCAGTTCTGGAAAATTCTCAGTCATTAAGTCTTTGAATACTGCCTCTCTTCCATTCATTTGTTCTGGTACTCTGAAAAATACATATATGGTATCTCCTTATCCTGGCCTCCATATTTGTATTGTTCATCATATTTTCCATTTTCTTGTTGTTCTGTGCTACATTCTGTAACATTTTTTCATATTCTTCCTTCAGTTCATAAGTTCTCATTTGAATCTAATGTGTTATTTAACATGTAAAATGAGTTATTTATTTAAAAATTTTCAACTATCATATTTTTCATTTCTACAAGTTTCATTTGGTTCTTTTTTCAGATCTACTTGGCCATTCTTGACTCTTGTGGCTTCCTCACCTTTGTGGTTCCAACTTTTATTCCTTTAAATACTTCATACATAGCTATATTGTATTTTTTTTTAAAACAACCTTTATTTTATTTATTTATGTATGTATTTTGTATGTGGTGCTGAGGATCAAACCCAGTGCCTCACGCGTGCGAGGCAAGCGCTCTACCACTGAGCCACAACCCCAGCCCCTGCTATATTGTATTTTTTATATGTCCATTCTAACATTCAAAGTCCTAGCTAAATCCATTGTTTCTTGTTTCTATTCACTTATTCATGATGGATGCATCTTCTCATACTTGGTAATCATGCCTGTTTGATCTTTATCTGTGGGGTCCTATAGTAACTGGATGTTTTCCTATGGAGAAGATTTGTATCCACTTCAGTGGGGAGTTGTGGTGTGTTACCAATCTGGAATCATTGTTCGTTCTTTGGGAGGGAAAGGAGAGTATCCTCTGGAGATTTTACCTATTTTCTGTGACCTCAGTTATGCTTTGATAATATGTTCTATTTGGGATATACAACAGTTTTCCCAGAATATCTGAAATATTTCATCATCTTAAAAAGAAAAGTCTTACCACTTTCTTGCCATTTCTACGGGAGTCAAAATTATTTTCCACAAAGTACATAGTAAGTTATCATTTTGAAGTGTGAAAAAACAATCCTCAAAATATAATTATCAAGAACAATGGGGAGCCAGGGGCAGTGGCACATACCTATAATCCCAGTAACTTGGGAGGCTGAAGCAGGAGGATCACAAGTTCAATGCCAGCCTAACTGAGCAAGATCCTACCTCAAAATAAAAACTAACAAAGGTGGGGGATATAGTTCAGTGGTAGAGTATATGCCTAGTAGGTGTAAAACCTTGGGTTCAATCCTCAGTACTAGGGAGGGAAAAAATACAATAATCATTTAACTATTTTCAAATAAAATGTTTAAAGTATAATGCCACAGAATACTTAAAAGAATATCAGAACTCGACACAGTGGCATACACCTGTAATTCCAACTACTCAGGAGGCTGAGGCAAGAGGATAGAAAGTTCAATGCCAGACTGGATAACTTAGGGAGATGCTGTCTCCAAATAAAATATTTTAAAATGGAATGTAGCTCAGTGGTAGAACACTAGCCTACCATCTCAAGGCCCTGGGATTAATCCCCAGTACCACACACATTTTTTTAAAAAAAAAAAAAAAGGGGGGGAAAGGAAAATAAAATTAGACATATAAATGTTAAAATCTCCTGAAAATCTGACTGCTTAATAACATGAACCAATGCTGGAAAATGAAAGCAAAAAAATAGAGAACCTTGGTGTCTCCACACATTCTTAAAGAGAAAAAAAGAAGAAAAATGAGGAAATAGGATAAGGCAATTTGCTTTCTCTGGTTTGCCAGACTGAGAAGCTTGACTTTAGAAGTTAAGTTTAGGGATGTTTGAATCACATTCTCACCTTTATACTCCCCCCAATTAGATCAGGAGGCTCTTCATCTGTTTCCAAGGCAACATTTACAGAGGCAAAGGGACGGCTGGCCATCTGCTGCATCTCTCGAAGAAGTTGCTAATGAACAATACAGCAAGCATTAATGTAATGAGTACTGAGGGGATTTTATTAATGAATATTACATATTAAAAATACTTTACTATCCCTGACTCAAACAAATCAAACCCAAATGATATTTCTATAACAACTGGGGAAAATTGGACATGAGCTAGGTATTAGATGACATTAGGAACTGTTCAATTTTGTTGGATGTGTTAACACTATTCTTATTTTTTTTTAAGTCCTTAACTAATAGAGATGCATACTAAAGTACTGGTGAGTATAATGCTATGATGTCTCTTGTTCAATACCTAAAATGATGTAACTCTATTGCTTCATGTTTCTATTAGATTAAAGTCAGTCCTGCTCTCTTCTTGCAGGAAAATGAACCACGTATCCACACAACAGCATAAAACTGTGCCTTGTTACACAACAAACAGGAACTCTCCAGAGAGGTGGTGTGAGCTAAATACAGGAAATTCTGCAGAGCAGAAGGATGAGCAAGGACTCTGGATTTAAGGTGAGAATGTGAATCCCTGCTCCAATGCTCTCCAGGTGTGCAACCTAAAGACAGATGTTTAAAATCTTTGGGTTTCAGTTTCCTCCTCTCTGAAATTTGTTTTCCTCCCTTAAGATTGTCAATGGGATTAGATGAGACACTATAGCATAGGGCCTAGCGTACAGCGTAGTTATTCATATATCACTATGGATTTTAGAGATCTTCTGGGCATATTCTTGAAGCCTTGAGGCCTTGCTTTCAACTGACCTCCTTGGAACTATCATAGGAGACAGAATTCTGGGCTGCACAGATGACAGCTCTGTGCTAAAAGGGCATTTTTTTTACATTAAATATTTTCTTAAAAACCAATAATAAATTCCTACATTTCATAATGCTGTTGGTTCATCTACTCAACAGATATATGCAGCAACCCTACTCTGGATTCAGTGCTGTTCTAAGAGCTGGGATCATAGTATGACAGTGTTCTTAACCTCCTGCAGCTCCCACTCTATTACCCTTGTGAAAAGTGTAGGAGCTAATGTGAGTACAAGCACTTAAGCAGGGCCTGGTATGTAGCAAGGATTTAAACAGTGTTCTTACTGGAAACAAATCATGACTGACATTCTAGAAATGATGAAATATATCCTGAATGGTCAGGTTCAGAGTTACCAAGACATTCCAAATTACAGGGTAAAAGTTTAGTTTATTAGTTGATCATGTGCATAGCAAGCATACTTTTAACCTGTTTCAACAGGATGCTCATCTTATTTTCTCTCAAGTATGTTGCAAATATTTGCCAATTGATTTGTTGTCTTCTGTGTCATTCACTTATTTATTTTTATATACTTTGTGTGTTGGGGGAGTATTGGGAATTGAACCCAGGGGTGCTCTACCACCAAGCTATATTCCAAACCCTTTTTATTTTTTATTTTGAGACAGGGGCTCACTAAGTTGCCTAGACTGGCTTCAAACTTGGTGATCCTCCTGCCTCAGCCTCCCAAGTACCTGAGTTTTGTACCTAGGTGTGCACCACCTCACCTGGCTATTTTCATAACTTATATAGTGATTTTTATGCAGGCAAATCTCTACTACACTAAATACCTCAAAATCTTTATATAAAACAATTGTATTGCCTTTCCAATAGTAAGGAAACTTACTGCTCTTTTAGCGCATACTCTAGAACATCCAGAACAATGTGAAGTGACTGTGGAAGCAAAATGATTAGGAACACAGGCTTTGAAGACAGAGTTTTCTGGGGATTGGACCCAAGGGTACTTTTTTTGAACTTTTCCTCCTTATAAGTTGATTATCTTTAAGTATTTGTTTTAGTAATGGAAAGGTAGTGACTAACAGTAATCTAGATATTCTTCATAGTGTTAAACAAGTATTATAATAGGTGTTTTGACATTAAATGATACTTTTATTATACTGGCAATAAGTCAGCTATACATACATTTATTACACAATTGGCCTTTGTTTTTTGATGCTACCTTTGTTAGGTTTTAGTATCAAGGTTTTTTTGCTTTTTTTGGTATCAGGGATCAAATCCATGGGTGCTTTACCACTGAACTACATACCCAGCATTTTTTGTTTGTTTGGTTGTTTTTTTGTTGTTGTTCATTGCTGTTTTTTGAGACAGGGTCTCGCTAAGTTCTTAGGGCTTGTCAAGTTGCTGAGGTTGGCTTTGAACTCACAATCCTCCTGCCTCAGCCTCCCAAATCACCTGGATTACAGATGCACACCACCATGCCTGGCTGGTATCAAGGTGTCTATGTATAAAATGATTAAGTGTTTTTTTCTCCTTTGCTTTGGAACATTTTATAAATTTTTGGAAATATAATTCTCAGAAGCATCCAAAGAATAGTTACCAATATCTCCATAAATCCATTTTAACTCTGAAATTTCCTGTGTCTAATGCTCTTCTTTGAGAGAATAATACTTTGACAAGTTTTCAATTCCTTTCCTTATTAACTGGTTTACTGTAGCTTCCTACTTCTTACTCTATTTTGATAACTTGGTTCCCTCCTCCCACTGGAACACTGTATAATTCACTGTGATTTTTTAAATGTATCAGTAACAAATTTATTTATTTATTTATTTTTTAATCGTTCTTTTATTTTATTTATTTTATTTTTATTTTATTTTTTTATTTAAATGCGTTTCAAGTCATAGTACATAAACAGAGCTCAGTTTTTCCATTTCTCTGGTTGCAACAAATTTATTTTACAAATCCCTGATTGCTTGAGCCCATGAATTCAAGGCGAGCCTGGGTAACGCTGTAAGACCTTATCTCAAAACAAACAAAACCCCAAACAAAATCCCTCTGAATATGTTATACCCTGAATTTTTTTTTAAATATTAGTACTGTAGCATCATATCCCATATCCTGGAGCCTATCCTAACCCTGTTACAGACAATAATCTTCTATGAATAGTGCCAAGGGCTAGTGAATTATGACTTTTTAATACTCCCATTATCTTCTAAATCTCATATATAAATAATTGTGGTTTCTGGCGGGGGCAGTGTTGGGGACTGAATCTATAAATTTTTATACAGAAAAAGGCACAAGTAGATACAGAAATGTAAGGAATACATCCAAGTCTAGATCTTATATATGAGCATTTCCATTAGCAAAAATGTAACAGACATAATGATTAACAGAAAGGAATGCTGCAATTGAAAGTTGTAATAAACAGGTTTTTATGTTGTAATTTTAAACTAAGTTTACTTATCTGAATTAGTCCATTGTGAATGTTTGCTTGACTTATTACTTTTGAAATGGGCTCCAGGAACAAATCAAGACTTATTGAAAAATAAAACTCCAGGTAAAAATTCAGATAGGCATAAATTCTTTGAATAATGAAACTTTGAGATGCTTAAATGGCTGTTTTTCACTCATTCTTTGTGCATGTAGTAAGGAGTGCTGGGGATCTAACCTAGGGCCTTGAGCACCTGCTTAAGCAAGCACTCTACCACTGAGCTGCATCCCCAAGACCCTTTTCCCTCATTCTTATGAAAAGTTATTTTGATGACCATGCTGTGATGTGCTGGCCATGGCTGTGGCAGGAATTACTGATGCTTTATGTAACACTAATCCAAGTCCATAACGGTGTACTGCAGAACCACATGCTTCAGAAAGGATGGCACTCTTCTTTCTACAGATACTCTATCAATTACCATAGAACAGTTAAAACTGACTTGTTTAACCCATTATGTCCTCCACATCCCATACGGCAATTATAAATAAAACTTCTATTAAGCAACCTCAAATTGTTGCTCAATATAAATTTTTATAGGTGTACTACATATGGGATGCTGGGACAGATGGGTTAAGAAAAAAAGAAAAGAAAATATCTCTTATGATTCTTCAGTTTTTATCCACTAAGTCTTACCTCTCTACGCCTGGAAGCCCAACAACTTTGTTTGATCTTCCAAACCACAGCAGCCACCAGGAGCAAAGATAGGAAACAACTGTGAGAAAGAAAATACTGAGTTATTATCTCAGGCCCCAAATCAGTACCACTACTACTTCTACCTCAGGCCCAGAAATGAACATTTCCCCAAATCCCAACTCTTGAGTTCCTTCCTGATGCTTCATCACAATGTTCTGGTTCACAGGAAACAAAGTATGAGAAGACTCTGGTAAGCTGTGAGCTTCCTGTCCCTAATGTCTAGGAAGGATCTCCATTTTACACTAGGTACTTAGAGAGTGTCCTGACATCTCATTTCATCAGAATGGCCCATCATGGCTTATCCCAAATAAGAAAAACAATTCTAAGATAATGACAGCAAATAACAAGCAAGCCAGTAAATCAAAGTAGCAAACATGTACTGGAGAAGTATAAGAAAATGAGAAAAATTAATTATTCAAGTAACGCTCAATTAACAGCTTTTCATAAGAAACAGGTAAACAGAAGAAAACAGAAGAAATGCACATGTAAGGATTTATATTCATAATAATTTACAAATAAAAACATATGTTTTTCATAAAATAAAATACATTTAATGCTAGGCACAGTGACCCATGGCTGTAATCCCAGCAACTCAGGAAGCTGAGGTAGAAGAACTACAAGTTTGAGGCCAGCCTTAGCAACTTAGTGAGACCCTATCTAAAAATAATAAACAAATAAATAAATGGGGCTGGTGATATAGCTCAACAGTAGAATGCCCCGGGGTTCAATCCTCAGTACTGCAAAAAGCAAGCATGCAAACAAACATACAACAAAACCCACGTTTAAGTGATCAAACTCAAGCCAAAAATTCTCTTAAAAATATTAGGAAAAATAACTTGCAGTTATTTATAACTGCAAAGGTTTCTGTTATCTCATCTGTAGAACAGGTATTGAATGGTTTGAAAAGCTACTGTGATGGCAAAGAAAATGACTGACTTGCTGTTAAAAAATGTGTGAGCCTACCAAACCAACCTCTTAAATAACTGCTATAATTTTAAAATTGGCATGAACTAGTAAAAGGGGCTTGCTGCAGAATATTTTTCCAGAGTATTAAAGGTAAACCTAAGGTTCTCTATCCTATTGCTGTCTGATACCCCCCTGCAAACCTCAGTGCATGCAGGACGAGGTCAATCTCATGCATGGCACCTTAGTGCACCCAAGTGCTGACACTGAGACAACTATTCTTTCACAAACAGAAACCTACAGGTTCCTGTAGCCCTCCTCAAGAAGCACATTGGTTTAGAACCCTCCACAAGGTTCCTTGACAAAAGAGAAGTGCCCTGAATCCCTCAGGGTCATTACAATGGAGAGCCTTCAGTTCCTATTTTGCTGTCTTGCTGGGCCTCCCTACCCCTTGACAGCCTACAGTGTTCTTTTAAGCAGTACTTCATTGGGACAGGTACTGTTCTTGTGCCTGTGGAGTTTACATCTCGGCAAGTAGAGACCACTAGCATACAACATAAAGAAGCAAATGCAGAACCTGCTGAAGACAGTAAGCGCGCCATAAAAATGCAAGGAAGGATAAGGACTTCAGGAACACCTGGCCTAGGGGCCAGGGGTTGTGGCTCAGTATTAAGAGTGCTTGCCTGGCCCCATGCAGGCCCTGGGTTTGATCTCCAGGACAAAAAAAAAAAAAAAAGAAAGGAGAAGGGAGAAAAAGGGAGGGAAGCTACAGTATATAGGCAGAGTGTGTGGGCCTTCTTTCCTGAGAAAGTGAGAGTGGCGCTGAGACTCAAAAGAAATGCAGGAGGAAGTGCAAAATGCCTTGGGACAAAGGGATCAATCAGTGTAAAGCCTCAGGCAAGGACTTGCCTGTGATGGCTTAAGGAGCCACAGGAGGCCAGTTCCATTGTAGTGAGCTGAGTTAGGCCAGAAAGAAAGGCTGAGTAAGGGTAAGGGTGGAGGGGAGATCACATGGGGCCCCCTGTAGGCAGTATGATGGCATTGGATTTTAAACTGGGACAAAGAAGCTATACAGGTTTCTGAGCAGAGAAGGGTCATGATTTAACTTATGCTGAGAAGACCATTCGGATAGCAACTACAGGACCAGGGAGAGAAGCAGTGTAAGTGAGAGCTGATGGTGGCTCAAATGAGGGTGACGGCAGCAGGGATGTGAAAGTACTTTGGAAATGGGGCATAATTTGAATGTAGAGACAACAGAAATTCCTGATGGGCTGGAAGCAGAGTACAAAGGAAACAGAGGAGTCCAAATGTCTGGCCTGAAGGACTTGCCATCAACCTAGAAGGGGAAAGCTCTGGATGAACAGGAAGGAAACAGAAAATCAAGAATCCCATTTTAGACATGTCAATGCAAGATATCCTAGCAGATAAACAAGCCTGCAGGTTGGTTACCAGGTCTGCCTGGAGTCATCAGCATACTTCAAGCAAACAACCTGGATGAGGTAGAGGAGAACATCCTAACTACCCAACATTGAGAAGTTGGGGAGAACAGGAAGGAGAAAGGAATCTGAGACCAACCTTCTCTGTCTTTCTTATTTCCATGCATAATGCTGCTGCTGGATTTTTGTTGTTGTTGTTTTTGTTTTTGTTTGTTTGTTTTGGTACTAGAGATTGAACTCAGGGGCACTCAACCACTGGGCCACATCCCCAGACCTATTTTGTGTTTTATGTAGAGACAGGGTCTCACTGAATTGCTTAGGGCCTCACAGTTGCTGAGGCTGGCTTTGAACTCGCGATTCTCCTGTCTCAGCCTCCCTAAGTGCTAGGATTACAGGCTTGCGCCACCGCGTCTGGCTGCTGCTTGTTAATTTTATTCTTCTAGCTAAGCACAGGAGAGTGGAAGAAGCACGCAGGCTCATTCTTGCTGCAGGAGAGTAAATTCAAGCAACTGCTTTGAGGGACCGTCTGGAAGTGTTTTTAAAAATTTTTTTTTTGGTACTGGGGTTTGAAGTCAGGAGTACTTGATCACTGAGCCACATCCCCAGCCCTATTTTGTGTTTTATGTAGAGACAGGGTCTCACTAATTTGCTTAGCGCCTTGCCATTGCTGAGGCTGGCTTTGAACTCGCGATTCTCCTGTCTCGGCCTCCGAAAGTGCAGGGAGTACAGGTGTGCGCCACCACGCCTGGCTTGTTTTTAAATTTTGATACAGTAATTAATTATAGGACAGAAAACTATCCTGGAAAGACAATCACAGAAAAATGAAAAGATATATGCAACAAAAAACCGATAATCTACAACTCACACAAAAGAGGAATAATCAAATAAAACATGGAACATTCATATTGTGGGAAAGGTTATTTTAAAAAACGAGGTAAACCCAGCTACTCAAGAGGCTAAGGCAGAAGGACTGCAAGTTTAGGGTCAACCTGGGCAACTTAGTAAGACCCTATCTCAAAATAAAAAAATCAAAAAGGTTAGGGATGTAACTTAGGAGAACACCCCTGGGTTTAATCCTGAATACAAAAAAAAAGAAATTTTTTTTTTTTTCATTTTCAGTAGGGGAAGCTCACAGGAAAGGTTCCTCCCATGTACCTTTTCTCAGGAACCTACTGGAAAATGTACTCCAGTATAAGGAGGGGATATATAGCAGGGTTATGACATGGGATCTGGAAACAGACTTCAACACAGGAGGAAGGCATAGAACATTCCTAAGATGACAGTGGTGCAGCAGGCCTCAGACAACTTAGTGCACTTGAGGGCAGGGGGATAGGGTTCCAGGGCACACGTCTCCAACAGAACACCTGCTTGGGTTTCATCATAATGACAGATGTTTCATTTCTGGCAGAGTACAAGTGTAAATCAGGGGTAGGTTTGTAGAAAAATCAAACATTCAAAAGACAAAACATGGCAAATATTAGATTTAGGATAAGCAGAGAGTGATCCCTTATTCGGAAAACAGGGAGGTACTGAGTTCAATTCAGCTGTGAGTAAGAATGTTAGGGTCATAATAACACAAATAGGGATCATTAATTTAGCTAAACTCCAAGGTATAATTGAATCAAATGAATGGGAGGAAGGAGATTTTGTATGCATTTGTGGTAGTTGGGAAAGTTGCTGTGTGGGACAAAGTAAGACAGTAAATTCTCATCTTCTAGAGGACATCAAGAGATAGCTGGGGGGCTGGGGTCATAGCGCAGTGGTAAAGTGCTTGCCTACCATCTGTGAGTTACTGGGTTCGATTCTCAGCACTGCATATAAATAAAAAAATAAAGATTCATTGACAACTAAACAAACAAAGAGATAGCTGGAAAAATCAAGAATTAGTATAGGTGGGTGTGGTGGTGCACACCTGTAGTCCCAGTGACTCAGGGGGTTAAGACAGGAGAATTGCAAGTTCAAGACCAGCCTCAGCAATTTAGTGAGACTCTTCCTCAAAATTAAATAAAAAAATAGATAAGAGTGGTAAGGTATCCCTGGGTTCAATCCCCAGTACCCAAAACAAAATAAACAACAAAAGAATTAGTGTAAGCGCACAGTAGTAAAAAACAGCTAGAAAAATTTAAATTTGGAGAGGAAGGGGTGGGAAGGTATGAGGCAGGCCACTGTTACTTTCACTTACAAGCATGGAAGCAAGTATTTGTCTTTTTCGATTGTTTTTACATCACATTTTCAAAAAAATAAGATTAAAATAAGACTATGAAAATAAAAGGGAGAATTCCTGAGGACTAATTTAGCTTTAAACACTAGATAATAATGAAATTATCTCTTGAACAAGAAAGGCATATATATAGGTCATGTCAGTAAATGTTATTAATATTTAGTCTAAAATTCACCCCATAAGAAGACTCAAATTATCTGTATTTAATATAGGGTACATGCAAAGTTGTTCTCCAAATCTAAAAAATACAAACCAGAAGTTTTAATTTTATCAGGTTTTACTGAACTTGCATTATTGAAACTGATGTGCAACCTCTCAGCACACATATAAGTTAAATCTGTTATGGAAATAGGATTATTCTTTATCTTATAGAAATTAAAACTCAATTAGGGAATAAGGGCTTGAACTGAAAGAACAGGAATATTTATATGAGGAAAATTACCTGAAGAAAGTCACGAAGAACTGTACCAGGTCCATAAAATTGCTGTGCTGGGAGAAGGCAATCTGTGAAAACAAAAACAAAAACAAAAACAGGTGGCAAGTTATTAGGCTACAAATAGCAACACTGACTCAGGCTCCTCATTTCAAGAGCTGAGCTGAAAGACAGACTTTACATTTTAAAAAGTTAATGAAAAACATTTTAACTTAGGGAAAAGTGCCTCTTCCTTTACTTTGTTTCCCTGTTGAGTTGCAAACCAAATAATCATATTCTTTTTTTGTAAATGTTTTTTAAAATATTTTTAATGATGTTATTGTATTTTTCATACCTTTATTTGCTTATATATATGTGGTGCTGAGGATCGAACCCAGTGCCTCACACATGCTAAGCAAGCACACTACCACTGAGCTACAGCTCCAGCCCCCCAAAAATCATATTCTAAGGCTTCCACACAACTTCCTATGGCCTCCTCTGCACTGTGCACTAGATCTGAAGTTTCATCAGTCTGACGCCTTAGACTCCTATCCTGAAACCCCAGTGGGGACCCTGAAACCCCAATAATGGGCAAATCAATCTGCTCCCCCCTCCCTGTTCCTTCCTTGGACACAGTGCTTTTTCTCTCTCTTGGTTCCATTCCACTGCTAATGCTTGGATCTACCTCAGGTGGGCAGCCTGTTTGAGCCCTTACTTCTTCAACATTTATGTACTCAAAGTGTACTCACCTCAAGATACTGACTTTTAAAAAAAACTGTCTCAAGTTTTGCTACATTGACTGCCATCTGACAATCAATATGTTGTCAGTTAGCACTTAAGTAATTTTACTATATAGTTAATAGCTTTTATACCAAGAATATTAAACCATGATTTATTCCACCAAATCTAAGACACCAAGACAGCAAGATGCAAAATTATTGACAGCAAGATGCAAAATTATTTTGTGTACTATTAAGAAAAAAAACTGCCAAAATTGCAAATTATGACATGATGCTTTTAAAATCACTGACTGTAAAATACATGTGATTTCAGGGATATCAGAATATTAATAAATGTTTATCTCAGAATTGATTAAATATAATTGTGACCTTGTTATGTACTGACTGCTGACCAAATGTCAAGGTGTTACTTCCTGCTTTTTGTGGGAAATGTGGCCCTCTTGAAAGACAAAAGTGCAGGTTTAATATACACCAACTGAAAATGCTTGGGACTAGAAGTATTTCAGCTTTTCTGGTTTGTTTTGTTCTGTTTTGTATCTGGCAACATTTGCCTAGACTGTACTAACTGAACATCCCTAGGGTGGAAATGTGAAATCTGAAATGCTCAGAAACTACAATTATGTGTGTGTTTGTGTGTGTGTGTGTGTGTGTTGCTAGGGATTGAGCCCAGGGCCTCAAGCATGCTAGCTTGAGTACTCCACTACTGAACTCCTGCCCTTTTAAAAATATTATTTTGAGACAGTCTCCATAAGTTGCCCAGGCTGGCCTTGAATTTATAATCCTCTTGCCTCAGCCTCTCACTTGGGATTCCAGGAATGCACCACTATACCCTAGTTCAAATATCTTTTTTTCTTTTTGCAGTGCTGTGGATTGAACCAATGGGCCTTATGTACCTAGACAGGTGCCATACCACTGAGCTATATCTTTAGGACTAATCAAAAACCTTTTGAGCATCAGTTCGGGATTTCAGATTTTCAGAATAGGGTTGTTCCTAAACCTGTACTATTCTAGGTGAAACAACTACTAAACAAGGAGGGTACCTATCTCACTACAAACAATAGGTATGACAAAAATCAGGAAAGTCAATGATTAGCATCTTGTTTTCCCCATCTTGTTAGCACCCCATCCCCACCTCATTTTTCTTTAGCAGTACTGGGGACTGAACCCAGAGCTTCAAGCTAGGCAAAGTACTCTACCACTGTGTCACACTCCCACACTTCTTGCACTTTTTTCACAGCCTTACTGACAACTACACAAGAGAGACCTCTGCTGTTTGCTTTTTTGATGTCCTTATTTACTTTTTGAAATTCCACAAATAAATAAAGTTCAAAGACTACATACTTAAGTTTCAGAAACACAGGGTTATGGAAGCTCAAGTTTTTGTGTCCTCCCTCTAGCAACCATTGATAATCAGAAATATAAAGTAATATAGATTTCCTATAATATAATAAAGAAGAACCCACTTTCTTTTTTTTCCTCTTCAATTTTACAATAACCAGTCCCAAACAAGAGTCTTTGAAAGAAGAAAAGCTATAGAACATGGGTCATGGAACTCACCTACAGGTGGTTCTTCTTCTTTTTGTACTAGAAACTGAACCCAGTTGGTATTTTACTGAGCACTACACTCCTAGCTCTTTTTATTTTGAGACAGGGTCTTGCTAAGTTGCCCATGCTGGCCTCAAACTTGTGATCCTCCTTCTAAACTTGTGATCTCCTTCTAAGAAGCTGAAATTACAAGTATGTGCCACCATGTCCACCTAAGCTTTTTAATAAGAGTGGAAGACAACTACATAAACAAGGTCAATCAATATTGGTGAATGAAGACTTCAGATTATACACATAAAAAGAGAAAAGAAAATAGATTCTGATTCCTCCCAGTTCTGTTTACATTTGACTATCATAAAACAATGGCATGCCGATAGTGCTTAGACTTAAAGAGTAATTGATGAGATAATTTTACTCATTGCTGGGTACACAAAACTGTGGGTGCTAATGGTAGTCTTTCAGATACAGTCTGAGAAACATAAACTATATCTGTGCTCCCTACATTTCCACATTTCCCTGATTTCAACTCAACTTTCACCACGATGCTTGCTTATGGCATGTTTGCCCCAAGAGCCTCTGGATGTGTTAGACAAATTCTAAGAAACTCAGAAGCCCAGCTAGCCCCAGAGATTTGAGCAAAATACAGTGGATCTGCATTTCCCACACACTAATTCTGTGCTTCAGACAAACAAATGTCTTTAGTGTGTTGTACTGCTATCCTTGATAGCAGGCAGTCAGCCACCAGAGAGCCTCCCTGCCCTGTCTGCAGTGGGTCCTCCTGGTCCTTCAGGGCCCAGCACTACCATTCCCTCCCTCACCCAATCACCAGTAGGAACTGGCTCACTCTGCTCTAGGATCTCTCAGCACCTGATCCACTTCCCTTTCAGGGCATGTGAAAGTCTACCTTCTGGTCAGATTCTACCTTCTGCTATGGCTGTGAACACAGATATCCTGAAGTTCCTGTATTGTTCACTATAAAGACATCAATTCCTGCCCCTTCTTTTTTGTACTGGGGATGGAACCCCAGTGTGATCCACACTGAGCTGAGTTACATCCCCAGTCTTATTTATTATTTTGTTACAGGGTCTTGCTAAGTCGCATGTGCTGACCTTGAATTTGTAATCCTCATTCCTCAGGCTCCCAAGTATCTAGAATTATGGTCATTTGAGTTTTTATTGATATTTCTTGACCTATCCATTTTAGGCATTCTTCATTGACTACCCACTGTAAGGGAAGGCAATTTAGGTAAACAGACTCTCCACTCCCTCTAGTAAGGTTTATATTACTGCTTAGATCCTCTGTCAGTACACTGGTGTTTTTATTCTGAGGGTGACACTTAGGGAAAGATGTCAGCATATAGAACACCTCTGGATATAGGGAAAGTATGTACCTGTCACCCATCAAGAGCTGCTGGAGCAAGAGACAATACAAACATGGTCCTTTGGGAGCACCTTCCCAGGCCTCACAGATCCCAGGGAAGAGCCGCCAAAACAGCCAAAGACACAAGTGAAAAGCAAGCGAAGAGACTCCAAAAAAGGATAATATATTCTTCTCAATGATGAAAACCAAAAGGCAGGAAAAAAACCTTTTAAATGTAATTTGCAATGTAGAAAGACTTAAACTTTAATATAGTTTAGTTTGAAATGATTTCATAGCTTTATAATTCCTAAGATTCTTAAGGTTCAGATATCTAGCACCGGGAGTCATGTGTATACATTATCATTATACAATAAATATCAACAATGAAACCATTATCCAGAGCTGGCATATCATTCAGTGGTAGAGCACTTACCTAGCAAGTGCGAGGGCCTGGGTTCAATCCCCAGCATCATATATACACAAAAACTAAGTAACTAAATAAATAAATGTATAACTGACATTACTCATAACAGCCCAAAGGTGAAAAAAACCCAGATATCCTTTAACAACAGATAAATGGATAAATAAATGTGCACAGACATTCCATGGACTATCATCAAGCTTTAGCAAGAAATGAAATACTGAAACATCCTAAGCAAGAACTCTGAAAACACTATTCTAAGTGAAAGAAGCCAGTGAGGAAGGACTGCACACATTATATCATTTAATTTACATGAAATGTCCAGAATAGGCAAATATTGATACAGGAAGAGTAGGCAGGTTGCCAGAGGAAGGAGACATGGGGAGGGTCTGCTAATGGCTTCTTCTGGAAGTATTAAAAATATTCTAAAAGTGATTGTGGTGATGGCTGGAGAGCTCTAGGAATCTACTAAACCCCACAGAACTATGCACTTTACCTGGGCAAGTTGTATGGGATGTGAATTCTATCTTAATAAAGCTATTACTTTAAAAAGTATACTTGAGAGAACAAAAGTTTCACACACCCTTTGCTTGG
>PVHX01012578.1:0-58556 GCA_004024805.1 Geosciurus inauris
GGGCACTCGACCCCTGAGCCACATCCCCAGCCCTATTTTGTGTTTTATGTAGAGACAGGGTCTCTCTAAGTTGCTTAGCGCCTCGCCATTGCTGAGGCTGGCTTTGAACTCGCGATTCTCCTGTCTCAGCCTCCCTAAGTGCTGGGATTACAAGCGTGAGCCACCGCGCCTGGCTTGAGTGCCACTCTTGATTGGGCAGTGTCGGTATTCTACGGAAGAAGTCCGTTCTGATTGGTTGAGGCTCGGGCAGCCTTCGTAATTCTTTTGAGCATCACAGCCCTTGGAATTCTCTTTGGTCCATAGTCATGATAAGGAACCCAAGATGTTCAAAGAAATTCTCGGCTGCAATTATTCTTCAGAGAGAAAGGAGGATGGAGAAAGTTGACCATGCATTTTGGATGCAATGATGAAAGCAATTTAGCCTCCTCGTCGTCCTTTATTATTTTTTCCTGTGTGGAAAATTAAAGGTTTTCCTTAAGCCAGAGCCAAAGTAAGATTTGGGAGATCACCTTATTTGTGGAACTCCTGAAACAGGAGGCCCTAAAGAGTCTGGGTTTGGAACACTTTCTCCCTCCTGTCTCTCATCCATAAAGCACTTTCTTTCAGTTTACTTAGTTCTGATCCTTACTTGATATCATATTCTACTTTTTATAGTTAGAGTTTTACAAATGTGTACAATCCTTGAAAGTAGGGAGGAACAATGTTATATTGTTTCCTCTGTTTCATTTTCTACATTGCAAACCATTTGGTTTACTGATCAGCTAATACAAATAAACATGTTCTTGCTTAGTAGTTTCAGTGCCATCACCCTAAGTTAATTAAGACTCCAAAGAAACAGGAAGCCTTTATCCAGAGAAAAAACTCTCTCTCCTTTCTCACTCTTTTATTCTCTAATGTTTTCCTGAAAGATGATTCTGCCACGGCCTCAGCAGGCTCTAGCTGCAGCCCCAACGTGTGCTTATGTGGTCCTGCATGTGGCGATGGCAGCACGTCTGCTTATTCATGATCCCTACAAGGATGACTTGTGTTTCCAGGCAGAGAAGTGGGTGGATGATTATTATTTGCTTAAACACCTCCAGGGAAAGAAGGACTGACAATCTTCAGCAAGCTATTTCAGTTTCTAATAAATCTTTTATACTAGCAATTCTTTTTCATATTCAATTAAAATCCTTCTGTCACAAATTAAGCCAAATTTTCTTGGTTCTCTCAGAGGTGGATCAGAGGCAGATACCATCACACATTTCTGAACTGGTTTTGAGTAAGATTATATGGAACATTCAGATTATTTATCTAATAACATTTCATTAAAATGAGTATATTACTAGTGATCCCATTTGAGGTCTTTAGGACCTAGAGTGAGGAAGAGAGCTGATATCTTGCCATGAGTGTTTTGAATTCACTGAGGACAAGAGAGGTATCAGGAGATGATGGTTTATTTTGTACTACTTTTGAGTATCCTGCTTTGTGTTGTTTAGGTAGGTTGTGTGGAGCCAGGATGGCTTTGTTTAGCTGGTTTGGATGTTTGAGGTGGCTACGTAAGAGGGATTAGGCAAGACTTCTGTGTGATGAAGAACATCTTTGTCCTTCATCTTTGTCACTGTGGTTTTATAGCTTTCTCTTCCTTACCTGCCTGAATTGGGGAAAAAAAACAATCAAACTTAGTCATTAAGGCAGCAACTCTTACTCAAGAGAGGAACCATCTGAAATATCTACACAAGATTGTCTGTTGTGTGGAATCAGTGGAAACCAGACTACCCTTCCTATGGCCAAAGTCCTGAAGCAGTTCTGAAGGCCAGAGTCTTTTTGTTATTGGCTTTCTATGTTGCACAGAACTGGGGGGGAGCAGTGGAGAATTTCATTCCCATCATGCTTCATGGTGCCTCTCCTACACCTGATTTGTTATCATTCCTCTATTCCCTCTCACACCTTCTCGCCTGTTTAAATTTGGAAGAAAAACAGGGAAAGAGGAAAAAGGAAGGGGACCCAGGACAGACCTCAAAGTGAGAAGACAGCTGCCTCCACTGTGTGCTCTCAGCAGCGCCAAGACTTCCTGAGGCGTTCCCAAATACTGCTCCCAAACACTGACTGATACAGAAAATTCCATCATGTGCCCTTCCAAACTCAGATCTCTACTGTGGATTTTGTCATTCATTTTTCTTTATCTTTATGCAGCGGTTTTAATTTTTTTCTAAATCTCCCTGCATATACCACAAAAGAAAAAAGTCCCCTGAATGTATTTTAGCTATATGTTACAATAAATATGTACAGCATTTAGAATAGAAACATACTCTTTGAGCATGTAAAAACTAAATGAATACTTAGAGATAATCTAACCTAACCCTCTGAATGGGTCAGAGGGATACAAAGATCTACCCCAAATCAGATGACAAATAAATGAGGGCGATAACACTAGAAATGAACAAAAAAATTCTGTGGAGGACATGGCACTTTCAGTCCATCTATGCCCCATAAAAATAACTGTGATGTGACTTTGAAGTAAGGAATTTAAACTCCCTAATAATTAAGAATGATGAGGATGGAGATGAGGAAGAGATGCGTTGCTACAGGCTCAGATACACTCTGAAGTGTTAAATCTGTTGAAACCCAGAGGAATATTAATTAAGGGTGCTTCGTTCTGGGGTAAAAGCACATAGATAGCTGTTGTAATAGTCAAGACAAACTTCTGACCTTTTAGTCTGTCAAGTTTTACTGCCATGATTTAAGCATTGTGGAGCTTGTGTGAGCCATTATCAGCATCTCTCTTCATTCTGAATTACATTTGGAATGTTCTATAGCATTACAAGAAGAAAAGAGAAAAACTACCAATAGAATATACAGAGTGTTTTTGGGATCAAGGGGTTATTTAACCATGGAAAAAAATTGACTCTTTTCTAAAACACATATGTCCCTGCTAGAGTGACTCTGCCTCCTGCCCACCCTATGCAGTGGATTATCCACCAGGGACAATGGCTGGTCAGGTTGAAATACAGAACACTGAAAACCAGGTCACAAGCTACTGTCAGAGTTTTCCTAAAATTACAAGTAATTTTGCAAAGATAGCAGATAGTACAAGGGAGAACCTGTTGGTAGGTGCTTATTTCTTTAGAATTCTAATGAGAAATTTCTGCTAACAATATTTAAAATTAGAATATTCTACTAATTAAAAGAAAGCATGAACAGTGATGAAAGTGGACAGATCTGCTGACACCAACAGCTGTATTAATACAAGAAGACAAATTATGCTAGGCTTCTTTCACTTTTTAAATTGGTTCAGAAATCCTTGAACTTAAAACTCATATAAAAAGGTCCAGCTTTGAATTGTATCAATGGCCATGCTGGTTCCTGGGAAGCCTTTATGTGGAGATGGTCCTTACTTGTTCAGTGTCACTAATGTTAAGGAATAAATTTGAGTTAGACCACCATACTCGACTCTTCTAACATGTTTTTTTTGGTGTGTGTGCATGGGGAGGGGCACAGGGGGTTGAACTCAGGGGCACCCGACCACTGAGCCACATCTCTAGCCCTATTTTGTATTTTATTTAGAGACAAGTTCTCACTGAGTTGCTTAGCATCTTGCCTTTGATGAGGCTGGCTTTGAACTCATGATCTTCCTGCCTCAGCCTCCTGAGCAACTGGGATTACAGGCATGCACCATGGTGCCCAGCTTCTCATATGTTTCTTTCATATCTTTTCTGAGATGCTCAGAAAATACTGTCAATGAGTTAATTCATTTCCTGGCCAGACAATCACATATTTCCCAATTGCTTCAACTCAGTAATTGTGATTGATGTTAGTTTTTATCCTCTTATGTGATCTTAGCCACCTTTTGGCAGGGTCATGAAAGCCTAAGGAGGACCCCAGTTTAGAGGCCAAGGAATATGGGTCTAAATCTCAACCCAAAAATTCACTACAAACTTTTGGCAAGTTGCCTCTACATCTTAGTTCTTCCATCTAGAAAATGAAAGAATTGAATTAGACAAACTGTACAGTTTCTTCTAATTTAACATTCATTGTTTCTGAAATAGCAAAAAGAAGAGCAAAGGCAAGGATAGGCCACATTATGGATATGGTCTATGGTTCCACATTTGTGGATTCGGTCAACCATGGATTGAAAATATTTAAAGAAAAGAATTGCATCTGTACTGAACATGCACAGATTATTTTTCTTTTCATCATTTATTAAACAATATAGAATAACAGGGCTTTATGTAGCATTTACATTACCTTAGGTATCATAAGTAATCTAGAGATGATATAAAGTATAAGGCAGATGTGATATGTTGTATGCAAATACCATGTCAGGTTAGATGAAGGACTTGAACATTCATGAATTTTGATGTCCATTGGGGGTGGGGGTCCTACAACCTGTTACAGGTGCCAAGGGATGACTGTATTTAATGCTGGCATAGTCGTTAGTCGGTAGCTTCAGAAAAATCAAACTCTGCCTACTGGAATCATTTTAAACTGGAATGAGAACACTCATTTCTTGCCAGGACAAGATCATATTTTATCAAATATTATAATTCCTTTAAAAGTCAAATTTGAATTAGTCATAATGCAAGAATTCCAAGTTATTATCAAGATTGGATCACAAGTTTATTACAGGGTGAGTCACACGGTATCTCACTTCTTCCAAGATGTTTTATTATACTTACCCATGAATTCTTACCTCTTACACTGTCCCTTTTTAGACCATCATTTAACTAGGTTTTAAGATTAAACATGAAAAAACAAATCTGCCGTACGAGGTAAAATGTAGCTGAAAGCATTTTACACGCACACACACACACACACACACACACTATTTTTACACTTGAGAAATCCATACCTAGCCATTTTCCTGGTGAATATCATGAAATCAGTTTTCACATTATCTATATTTCTGGCAACCCAGCCCAAAATAGAAGGCTCCTTTTCAGGCTATTTTCAGGGCAGATGGTGTCTAATAAGTTCTCAAAATCGTAGCGGTTCTGAGGAACCCAAGAGAGAACTGGCCTTTGAAGTTCTTGAAGAAAGAAGATGGCACATTTCTGTCAACGGCTTGGGGTCTTTTTATTGTGGAGCCCATGTGGTTCCTGTTGAGAGGTTCTGATAATGAAAGCAAGAACCAGAAGGTGGCTCCCTAGATACCACTGACTGAACTCCCTTGGGTGGGATCTAGACAGGCCTGAAGAAGTTCATTATGCTTGACAGCAGTTATGCCTGGTGAAGCTCTAGTGAATTTGCCATTCAAGTTCCCAGTGACCCATCCTTGCTGGTAGTTATGATGCTTTTGAAAGCAGCATGATGTAACAATGCATATCTAGTTGCCCAAATCTAGTGAGCATTATGGAGCACTTGTTTTGAATCAGGCCATGTGTAGGCCCTGAGAGTACGAAGTTGATTTACATAATTCATATTCTCTAAGGGCACTTAGCACAATCTAGGGTCCAAGAAACCTCCTAGAGCAATTGAAGGAACTTTGAAGAACAGAGAAGAGTTAGCCATATGGACAAGTAGGAAAACCTATGGAAAGGAGGAGCCTGGACAAGCTTGATCTCTGCAGGGAAATGCAAGCAGGTTCAGTGAAGAGAGAATAAGGCAGCAGACAGTATTTCAGGTTTTGTGGCCCTGCAGTACTCAACTCTGCCACTGTAGGATGAAAGCAACTGTATAGGATTGGTCATGATAGTGTTTCAATAAAACTTTATTTTCAAACCAATCAGCTGGCAATATTTGGTCCATGGGCCACAGTTGACTAGATCCTGGAGAGAGAAGCATAGCACAGTATTCAGAGAACCAGCATGGTGAATGGGAAGGACAAGGACCTGCAGAGGTGGGGCTCCTTTGGTCAGTTATCCTGACATGAGAAGTGAGAAGCCGTTAAGAGCTGAGATGCCCACATGAAATCTTGCTGACACTTAACAAAGGAAAATCTGTCCAGAGCAGAGGCATTCACCATTTTATCGCTTCTCACAGAATTCCCAGAGTTCTTCTGAGGCTTTGTCCAAACATTTGGCAAGAGAGGAGGTTCCCAGCTGGGCCAAGCTCTTCTCTGGTTGTGCCTATCAGCACCACTTATCTCTTTCCAGCACTCTCCATACACCTCTAGAGATAAGGGCACTCAGATTCGTCCTGAGGGTTGCTCAAGAGCAAGAGAAGGAAACGGGAGCTCTAGATAGCACAAGGACTCTTCTCTGCAGAATATAAGTGTTTTCTTCACTGAGATGTGGGAAGTTACATGAACTGATGATGTGCTTTCTATTCATTAGCATTTTCTGTCTCCTTATTTCCAGACTCTCTCAAAGAGTATTTGCTATGAACCCAACTGAGAATAATTTGATTGTTCCTCTCACTGTGTGAGGATTTGGCAGGCCCCCTGCCATTCATTCAAAATGTACCCTTAAGTCAAATAGTGTCTGTGTCCTTGCAGCTCCAGATGGGAAGGGGAACGTGGTGTGGCTAACCCTCAGAGGGACACAGCTACCCGCAAGAAGGTAGGAAGGAGTGTTATCTGGGTGATTATGTTATCTTTCTAAAGCAAAGATTTATGGGCAGCTAGGGAAAGGGGAAAAAGAAAACCAGCTGTCTTACACCTGTGGGAGGAGGTAGGTAGTGTCTCTGCCTTCTCATGAGGAAGCTGCGCCTGGGAGAGGTCACATATCTGGCCAAGCTAGGCCTAAAGTCTAGGTAGGCACAATAATCTCAGTGTGCATGTGTTTCTTTTATATATTAAAAGAGTTATTAAGCTTATGAGTCAGTATCATGAGGATTGAGATAATATCTAAAAGGTTATTGACAGACATTTGGCACAGTATTATTGGAAGACAAGACTGAATCATAACCTCTGGGGCTTGGAAGAAACTTCAAAGGTTATATAGGCTAAGTGTTGGGTGGGCAGAACTGGAGTCCTGCCCAAGCTGGTGAGTATATGGTGGTGACCTGTGATCTGCTCCACCATTGGTAGTGTTGAGTGGTGATATGGAGGAAGTTCCCCAGGTACTCTGGGGGTTGAATAATAAGAACACAGCTGAGCAAAGCTGCTGATTAAAAAGGACCTTTGTAAACCAGATGTGTGGTATTGCAAGCCTGTCCATATTCATCTGAGGCTACTCTGGAGGCTAAGGAAGAACTGCTTGGCCCAAGAGCTTGAGGCCAGTCTTGTCAACATAGCAAAATGACTCCCCACCCAGGAACCCAGTAGAAGATGGTAGTTTTCAACACATGGTATTTGCAAACATCTTTGACTCTTTGATACAATTTTGGGGGAACCAAAGTGTCACCTTGAAATCTCTATGCTGTCTCTCAACGTATTGCCTAAGAAATATTAGCTCTATAATTATAAAAGATTATCAAGAATGATCTGGCTCCAAGGTGAATTCTGTCTTCAGGAAAATCTCAAGTCTTCATCTAGAGCCAAATTGCTATGGATATATACATAGATAAGGGAATGAGAAAACCCCAAATATGTGAGTGTCTATGGACAGTGTCTATGGAGGGCTCCCTCCAAAACAAGAAAAATATATCTTAGGATACATTTTTACAGATATTAAATTGACATTATGGCCACTGAAAGGGAGACATTTTCCTAAATACACAGAAGGGGTGATCTCAGCTACTTACCCAAATAAGTACTTCCTCACTTATCAAGGGCCTTTGCAAGTTATGGAAAGATAAATAAATGGCCTATATAATTAGATTCACTAGTTCTGAAAAGAGGAAAAAATGGCTGGGATAGACTTATAAGTTTTAATGAAAATCCATACATCAGAAACAGGTCAAAAGTCTCTTAATTTTAATGACATCTTTAAAATCAGCTTTTGAATTCAGTGTGGTTGTTAGTTACGGAAATACTTAGTTACCAAACTAAAAATACTTATTGGCAAACTCCAAATGTTCAGTCACTTGCTAACCTACTTTTTAAAAAATAATCCTATCCATTGTGATTGATCAAAAAGGATAAATTGATGTCAAAAATGTAAATGATCAACAAGAACACTGGGTTCTCGGCTAAGCTACTGGTGGTGCTCTAACTTTATGGTTAGCGTCTTAAGAAAAGCAAGAGAGCAGGTCATTATCAAATGTCTCATCTGGATGTGCTTTTCCAGGACCTTGCCAGTCCGGGGATCTTTATAACTCAACTCAAACACTGGCACCATGAACTCCAGCATGGTTCTTTCTGGAAACTCAGATTTGGTTGCTCTACTTTCATTTTGTCACATTAATTTTTGAGGTGAGTAAAAAGTACTATAAAATTAATATACCTTGCTTAAGGTATGGGCAAAAGATATAGGAAAAAGGATTCCAAATACAAATACGGTATGAAGAGAGCTTAGGAGATCATTTACTTCAGTGTGGGGCACAAACATCTCTCAGACATCTAGCCTTCTAGAACACACACAAAAATTTAGAAAGTAAAAAAAAAAATGCCTTCATTTTGAGATGAGGAAACTGCTGCCAAGAACAGTCGCAAGAGGAGTTAGTGGAGGGTCAGAAAGAAGGCATTCAACCCAGAGTCAGGGGATTGCATCAAAGTTGGCAGATTTTTGGAATTTAACTCAAAAGATTTTCTCATGCCTGGGTCCTAGAAGAAAGGGATAGCTCTTCGCCATATATCCAGACTTTATCCTGTGTCAATCCCACAGTGCTCTGAAGCTGTCTGGCTCCTTTATTTCAAGTAATGTATCAAAGAAGCCAAGGTCAGAGGCTTGAATCAGGAATGAGAAGTTGTGATACAGTGGTGTCACACACACACACACACACCACCACCACACAGTGAGGATTTCCATTTGCCAAGCAAAACAGTCTTGACTTTTAGGAAGAATCCTTTCTATTAGGGTAATGCCAGATATTTCTTCACTTGAGAACTTTCCTATTTCTTCTTTGTTCCTTCCTCCATACTAGGAATGTCCTTTAAAGGGAGAAGGGGACCAGACCCAAGAAGATTCCATTACCATGACCCTCTGGTTGTCAACACCCACTCACCAATTTCTTACTGGTGGGATGAGTTTGGACAGAACCAGGAACTCCAGAGATGCATAAAACAGAGAGTAGATTCAGAGTAGTGAAAGACGTCACTCTGGGCTAAACTATTTGAAAATCAGTTGGAGAAAGAATGAGGAAGAGTTTTATGGAGAAAAAGTGTAATCAGAGAGACATGCTGATATCAGAGAAACCACTTGTAAAAAGAGGCACAGGCAGAGAAGTGATGTTCTAGGCATGTTCTAAGCATCCTTCAAAGAAAAATATTTTTAACTTTGCTGATTTTTAAAATTTGTTCTTTTTAGTTATATATGACAGTAGAATATATTTTGACATATCATACATATATGGAATATAAGTTCCCATTCCGTGGTTGTACATGATGTGGAGTTAAGTGGTTGTGCATTCATATGCAAACATAGGAAAGTTATGTCTGATTCATTCTATTGTCTTCCCCATTCCCATCCCTTTTCCCTTCCCCCCACTGCCCCACATCCAATCCAGTGAACCTCCACCCCTACACCCCCACCCCACCTATTGAGTCAGCATCCGCATATCAGAAAGAACATTTGGGCTTTGATTGTTTTGGGATGGGCTTATTTCACTTAGTATAATAGTCTCCAGTTCAATCCATTTACAGGCAAATGCCATAATTTTATTCTTCTTTATGGCTGAGTAATATTCCATTGTGTATATGTACTATCTTCAAAGAAAAATTGAGTGAAAGGAAGGTTTTTTTAGGAGGGAAGAAGATGAATTTTAAAAAAGCAGGTTAAGGCCATATTGGGGGGTACTGTAGTGACAGACTAAGTCAGCAGTGTTGCTTTACCCTGTAGGTAGAAGGAGCTATTTGAAGCTTTTCTAGTAGAGGAAAAGTGACAATCAAAGCCATTTGGAAGAGGACTCTGACAAGGTGTATAGCCTGCACTGGAGGCAGGTGGCGGGGAGGCTAGAAATGGCTTTAGTTCAGGCAAAAGTGAAAAAAGTGGAGGTGGAAGAGATTAGTGACCCAGCGTCACTTCCCTGATGGGTCATGGATAGAGAGGGAGGAAAGCGTACTCTTCTTTCTCAGGAAGCAGCTCTGGGGTCCTGACTGAGAAGATGTGATTTTTCTTCAGACCAAGACACTACAGCACTCTGTAAAGAATTTGATGCTGTTCATACCAGCAGGCAGCTGAGCCAGGAGCCGACAGGTCACTCTGGACCACACAGTACTGGTGCTCGCAGTGGGTGCCTAATGACTTTGTAGATGGGAGTGTCTGATTAAAAACAAGTGTGTTTGACAGAAAGCAGTGAAGAATCTCACAGGTGACTTTAGCGGCCGTGATGGGTACCTACCCAACCAGATAGGATCTGGAATTCATGAGAGCCAAGTCTCTGAAGTAGGAGGCGCTGAGGGCCCCTAGCCCTGACCCATGAAGATTGACCTCCCAACCTTCTCTATTTCTCTACTGATTAGCAGAAAAGTGTGCATGTCACCAGGGCATCAGGGTTATGCAGCCTGTTTTAAACCTGACCTTCTAATCCACCTACCTCCATTCCACACAGGTGCATATCCAGGCTGGGTCTGGGATGGAAAAATGAACAGACTGGGGAGACATCCCCATTTTATTGTAAAGCCTTTTAATGGGACTATGCATTGACACTAAGAACCTGACCAGTCCATGGTCATCTGGGACTACTGGTCAGATTATTCTGCCTGAATTAAAGTCTTCTAAACCAAACACGTAGTCTAATAGGTATTTTACAGAGCTAACCAAATATTTAACTGTACAATCTATTCAGTTCATATTATAAAGAGACACAAATTTATTACCTTCATAAAAATCTGTAGGAAGACTTACTGAGACCTGGCACCTTACCACTGCATTTTCTTTTTTGCTACCACCTACGTCCAATACATTTATGTGTGGCAAGTAAATTTTTCTTGTCACAGACATTTATAGTCACTGATTTCTTGGTTCGTAATCCCAAAAGGAGAAAATAGGTGTCATCCTGAAAAATTGGTAAGAAAGAACAATGAGCTGGGAATGGTGGCACATGCCTGTAATCTCAGCAACTTGGGAAGCTGAGGCAGGAGGATTGCAAGTTTGAGGCCAGCCTGGGCAATTTAGTGAGACCCTCAATGACTTAGTGAGAACTTGTCTCAAAATAAAAAAATCAAAAGGATTGGGGATGTAGTTCCGTGTTAAAGCACTTCTGGGTTCAATCCCCAGTGCCCTCCACTCTCCAAAAAATAAGAAGATAAAGGGAACTCAAAGCTGCTTGGGATGTGCACATATAATTCTGGTCAGTGTATACCTGGGCTCAGGAAATAGAATGAGGAGTCCTGGGTCTTTGGCTTCCAGAGGCCAAAGCAAAAGCAAAGAGTCTTGGCAAGTTAGGAAGGCTGAATCATGCCCTGCAAATCCTTGGCCCCAAATGAGCAGGTATAGGAGAAGCAGTTGTCTCTTTCTGTTCTCTCCCACCCAGTGCCCATCACGGAGGGTGCAGAGAAATCTGTGTTCACTGAGGAAAGATGTCCTTGTCTACTTCCTCCACTCAACCCACCCCTGGCAGATTCAAGGGCGTAGGTGGCAAGAGCATTTCTGGCATGCGTGTGGAGTCAGGGGACATCTTGACCTGCTTGAGCTTTGCTGGAAGGTTTCATTCAATTAATAACGCCATCATCCAGGAAACAAGCCAAGTTGGTGCGGAGCCTGATTCCTAGCAGGATCCCATGGGAAGCAGGAAGACAAGTGAAGGTTCCAGGGCTCTGCAGCTACCAAACGGAGAGTTGCACTTAACAGTGGCTTGGGCTTGGGAGCCTCTCCAGCCTAGATCCAGTCCTGGGTTCTTCAATGTGCTCTGGCCTGAATGGCCAGGTAAAAATAGACAGGGAAGCTAAGTCCTTGTGACTCTTTCCTGGGGGCATTGTCAGGGAATGCACTAGGGCACATGTCCAAGAAAGATCTTTGTTTGCTTATCTGATGTGGGACACAGTCATTATACCATAGGTTCATGGCTGGCTCCTCTATTGTGCAGAGGTGGGGAACATAGTGGAGGGCATTTCTGTATCTTACCTTTCCTCAAAGAGAGCAGCTCCCTGGTAGCCTTTTGAGAGCCAGGTAAAATTGCCTGGACAAGAGCTTTCAATTCCAAAGCCTTCAACCCTGCAAAATGCTCCCCAGGTCGTCTTCAGACCCCCAGAGGGTTATATTATCTTGGTTCTTGCTGCTGAGTGAGGTCCTGCATTCTTACCAAGTGCTTTGCTGAAGACAAGAAACTAAACTGCTTTCTGATTTCCTTGGAGGGGAAACTAAGTAAAACAACCACAATAACAAAAAACCATCAAGATACATACAAAAATAGTAGATTTTTAGAAATTAGAAGTCCTAAGGAGAGAGTCTAAGGTGTGCCCGACGTGGCAAGGAGTCCTAAAAGTCTGCTAGCTGTTCCCATTCTTTCACATCTCTTCAGTCTTCCAGTTGCTGGGAGCTGCTTTCTTGGCCCCTTTCTGAGAGTGTTAAACATGTTTCTTTCAACCTGTGGTCCCTCTCTCCTTCCTCTGCCTTCCCTTTCTCTTCTTTCTCCACTGTGTCCCTATAGAAGATTTGTGCCTAGGTGCCTAGAATTTCACCATCTAAACTAAGATGCTACTCAGATATTTTGGGGGACAAAGATACAGTGAATTCTTGTTTTCTTTGGTAGTTATGTTTTATAAGATCATGGCAAACACTGAATTAGCGAGGCCTGAATTATTGCTCTTTAGGTAAATGAAGGATTAGTTTCCTGCAAATCTCTTCCCGATATTTTGGTCAAGCAATGAATGTGTAATCTTGTTTTATGTATGTTTTGATTTAAGGACAGCTTGCTTAATATGGCTGATGGTATTATAACATGTGCCTGAGTGGACTTTTTATTTTCTTTATAAGACACATCCCAGCCTTCTTGCACTAAGGAAAATGAGATGGCACTTCAGCATTATTCAGGAGGGCAGTTTAAACAGCAAAATTACCAACAAAAATGTGAAAATGCAAAAAATAAAAAATAAAAAGGTGGGGGCAAGAATAAGAGGAGGAGGAGAGGAAACAGGAGGAGGAGAAGGGAAATAGCATTGAATAAATCACAGAAAGGACACTTGTGGACTGAAACCAAAAGGCAGAATATTGGGCTGGGCATGTGGCTTAGAGGTAGAGCACTTGCCTAGCATGTTCAAGGCACTGGGTTCAATCCCCAACACACACACACACATGCACGCGCACACACACACAAGCAGAGTATTGCCTTGTTCAACCTCAGCTGCAAAATTAATTCTTTCATGGCTCCACAGATGTCTGCAGATGAATACAAAAATGCAACACATTGATTTGGGGGTTATCAACCAATTTTAGCAAGTAAGCAAATCTCCACATACGGAGTTATGAAAGAATTAGAATCAACTACGCATCGTTTCCCAAGAAGCATAATGAAGCCAACTGTTAAGATAACAGTTTCCCCATTTTTGTCACATATTTTGGCTTTTGTGTATGATTTAATTTAAAAAATTGGCTCTAGTGGTTGAAGGAGATTTGAAAATCATGGCTGAACAAAACCTGGTCCGTGGTTCATTCAAGTTGTGATTATCAGTCTTGTATAGTGGCAGGGAACTGATAAGACACAGTGGTCAACTGTTCTCTTTAGTAGCCAAAGAGAACAAAGTTGGCCAACATAAACAGAAGTGAGGGTGTGGCATCTGGGGGGACCCTAAGAGGCTAGCCTTCTCCCTTAAGCATGAGAAGCATCTGCAGGCCTTCCAGGGTTTGCAGGCATATCCTTCAGATTCTTGCAAACCTTGACAATATCCTGGTGTTTGAATTAAAAGAAAAGAGCTGCTCTAATAAACTCAGGTGTTTGTTGACATTCACTACCAGTTTCTCTAGTGAAGAGTTTACCCTGAGGCTCTGAATCAGCAGTGAGTGAAATGCTGTAAGCTCAAACTGATGATAGGATTATTGCAAGAGGTTTTATGTTTTTGGAGATTCATCAAGATCCCCAGGTATGTCGTCACCAATGGTTTTCACAGCTCTTCTCTGTTTACTTTCAGCTGTTAGACACAATTGAGGGATAGATGGGCGAGTATGAGAATGTGGATGTTATTTTCATTTTAGTTATTTGAACAGCATTTACAAGCCTCAGTGTTACGGTCCAGAGATCGTGATTCTCAGCTATGGAAACCTGAGACTGGCTCGTCCTCCAGCAGTGGTCCCCTAGGCATGAGCGACAGTCCTATTGACAGATGACTGTTCATCACATAGCGTCCTGAGAGAAATGAGTTACATTTGCTCCATTTTATAGGAGGGAGGACATCAGCAGTGACTTGCCACATTTTCAGTCAGTGACAGCAGTATGCAGCCCAGGGGAAGATGAAACAAAGAAGTAATTGTAGATGTTGTCAGATCATAACTTTATGAATTTTAGGATTATTTGATAAATTTTTCAATTAGTTCAGAAAAATCACCCCAAATTTACAAATAAAGTGTATAGGAAGCAAAATTTTATCTCTCCTCTCTCTCTCGCTCTCTTTTTTTTTTTGAAGGAGTGCTGGACCTTGGAACTAAATTGACATGAGACAGATCAACAGGAAAAGAACACACAAATATATTTAATATTAAGTTTTATGTGGCATAGGGGTTTTCAGATGGAAGTGAAGACCCATTACAGAAGCAGTTGGAACTGAATATTTATCTACTGAACCAGACCAAGAATAGTTAATGTGACAGGGCAAAGGGGATTGGGCTGGAGCAGTTAAGTGGGTAGAGAACGGGCTAGAAGGACACAGGTTAGTCTAACAAGTTTGTTTGCAGAGATTCTCTTGGCCTCCACTTCCCTTCCTTGAGAGTAAGAAGGGTTCTCCCCTTCTAGTGTAAGAAGAATATCTCTCATGTGGAACTTTCATCTCCTGCTTTTAAGAACAGAAGAAGGTCAGAGTGAGCTTCTTGCACCTGCTGTTTTTCAAGTGCCTTTAACTCAAAATAGTCAATATTTTTAGTGAACAGAGGCACGTTCTTAACTTCTGCAAAAGCAAAGGCAAGCACATGTCCTCTTGGCATCATACTGAAACACTGTATAACAGGGTCACCCAAAGACTAGGTAATTATTTGAGACCATGGTTCTTGAACTTTGCTTCACACTGAAAACACCTGGACATGTTTCAAAACAAAGCAAAAAAAAAAACCCAGCTGCCTGGCTCCCATCCCCAGACATCCTGATTTAATGGTATGGGATGATGTGTTAGGCTAAATAATGACTTCTCAAAGATGGCCATGACCTCATCCTCAGAACCTGTGAATAAGTAATTTATGTAGGAAAAGAGACTTTGCAGATGGGATTAAGTGAAGGATCTTACAATTTCCCTGGATTTTCAAGATGGGCCCAGTATGATCATGATGGTTCTTATTAAAAGAAGGTAAGAGGCTCAGAATCAGAGAGAGATGGGTGGAAGGAGAGATGGAGAGAGAAAGTTATGCTGTGGGGTCTGAAGATGGAGGAGGTGCCATAAGCAAAGGAAGGCAGGGAGTCTCTAGAACCTGAAGAGGCAGAGAAAGGATTCTCCCCCAGAGTCTCTAGAAGGATAGTAGCCTATTGGACCCATTTTAGTCTTCCAACCACTAGATTTGTATGAGAAAAGAGTTGGATTTCTTTGAACCACTGTAGTTGTAGTGGTTACATCCACAAGAAGAAACTAACCAATACAGGTGAGATCTTGGGCCTCAGGATTTTACAATATCTCCTAGTGATTTTAATGTACAACATTTTGGGAACTCAGCAATCTAAGGAAACATACCTGCATGTAGCTTGTTGTTGAATTTGCTCAGAGCCACATGAGTGAGAGGGTACATGCTACTTTATAGATTTTACTGGTGGAGACATAACCTCAAAGTCACGATTTGATTGCCCTGAAGGACATTAACAATTTTGCATCTAGGAAAATTATTCTAGGAACCTTATTCTGGCACTTCTTTTCTGCCCAAAATGTCTATAAATACATGGTTCCTCAAAATGTTTTGGGAACCAGCTTTATCATCCTACCAGTTTCCTCAATGAGTTGATGCATCTTTGATACTTGTCCATTCCATGTTTATATGGAAGTTATCCTTTTAACTCTTTGAAAATTCACTCTCACTTGTTCTATAAGTATTTGTAAGAAGGCAAAGCCAACCAGCCAACAACAACAAACACCAAAACCTGACCAATTTTTCACCTTGGAAGAGCTTATAGTTGAAGTACTTCTGGGGATACAAGGGGATACCCTGGGGATACAAGGCCAGGTCGGGTACCACCACTGAGGCCATGGAGATTGGGTAAATCCATCTTCTGCAGGCACCTTCCTAGCCCTAAGGCAAGGCCGGCTTTAGGTAATCATTCTGCTGCTTCATAGCCATATGATCTTGAACATATTCTTTAAAAGCCTCAATTTCTTCATCTGTAATGTTGAAATTACGTATGCTATAGCATCACTAGAGGTAGCCAATGAAAGACTACACAAAAAGCATTTAACCCAGTGCTTGGCACCCAGGTGGTGCTCAAGTTGAACATTACCCAGATAATTGCTCTCAAGTGCCTGCCTGCAGTAGCACCCCCTTTCTTTACTTCTGGCATTAACAGCAATAGTCATAATGCCAATGGCAGCTGAAGGGGCAAGTAGACTACATTGGATGGCTGCCCCTGTAACTGCCATTGAGTCCCACAAGCGCTAACAATTTTCTTAGGTAGAAACTTCAACCCACCCACAGGAGAGCCCCTGCTGAGTTTGCTGTGCACTCAGGTATCCTAAAGGGCATTTGGATCTGGTGGCCCTCTGTTTTACCCCGGGGATAAAGTGCCATTGTTGACCTGTTTTCCCTTTGACATTTCTGCCATTCAGCTATTTTCCTCTCACCCGATATGCTGAACCTGGCTTCAGATTACAAACTGTGGCAGTTAAATGGGAATTCATGGGTTTTTCATTTCTTCCCATAATTATCTCTCAGCAAAGCTGAAAGAATAGACACTGTTTGCAGATGAAAAGATCTGGAGCCAAAGGGGTAGGAGCATCGGAGAGGCTACTGTTCTTTAAGCTCTCCTTTGGCTCAGGGTGACAACATGTCACACACAAATACAGAGATCCTCCTAGAGCTGAGGATACATGTGTCTCCCAGTCACCTCTAGGAAACTCTCGCCTGATCTGCTGAGGCTAAGATAATGTTACAGAAGCTTATAAACAGAATTGGAAGGCTGTTAGACCCAGCAAAGTCAAATGATTAAGAATCTTGGGAGATTGATTTCAGGGATTAAATACCTATTCTGTCAATTGACCCAAGTGAGTCAAGAGAGACAGGAATGATAACCATGCAAGGAATTTTGACAAGATAAAGTGTCAGATAGGTAAGGCCTCATTTAGGGTCACCCAGAGGTTATGTGCAAAGCAAGTGAAGCAAGACTACATCCATCACTAGATTTGAGACACAAAAGTGACCCATGACACTGCAGAATGTCATGTGAAGAAACACAGCAGCATATCCACTGTGTAAATGGACCAGATATTTTCATTTATAAGGATAAAAAGTTCATTAATTCTATTGATCAGTTGCTCAGAAAACATTTACGAATGTTCTATAAATACCAGTGATTTGCTAAATACAGGTAAGTACCCAGCCTCAAGGAGTGAGTATTCCCTGCAATTAACATAATAAATCCTGCTGTGAAGGTACTTTCCTAGAATGATGGTGCCATAGAAATGAGTGATATATGAGGGGTATTTTAAAATTATGGTAATTTTTATGTAACTTTTTTTTTGGTACCAGGGATTGAACTCAGGGACACTCAACTACTGAGCCACACCCCAGCTCTGTTTTATATTTTATTTAGAGACAGGGCCTCACTGAGTTGCTTAGCACCTCACCATTGCTGAGGCTGCCTTTGAACTTGGGATCCTTCTGCCTCAGTCTCCCAAGCTGCTGGGATTACAGGCATGCACCACTGCACCGGGCAATTTTTATGTAACTTAACCTCTATGTCTATATAGTTACAGAGTCTTATTTTCAGAATCTAGAAATAAGTTATTTTCTTCATTCCAACTTTAAGAGACTTTGACAAATGTAGGGTAGTTCTCTTTCTAATGAATTCATTGATGCCTGCATAATTATTTATTTGCTACAGACAAAATACCACACAGGAAAAAAATTCTGTTTCCTCTAAAGATCCCCCACCCCTTTAGGCTTTGACCAAGATGTGTTGGGACTTCTCAGCCAAAGCCTCAGACTGGTCATTGGAGTGAGGTGTGTGGGTACAGGGCCTGCAAAGGGAGTAGCTCTGAGCTGCAACAGGCTTACACAAAAAGACTAGAGTGTGAATTTAGAACTTAGAATCCATTTGTTTGAATTCAGTGCATACCTAAAGACACACACACATATGTATGTATACACACACACATCCACACTTGATAATCTATCTTTAATTTATATGTATATACTCATGGAGTTTTAAAAAATATTATTCTATATTTCATATATAGCTTCACTTTCACTCTTTGTTAAAAACCTCAATTTGAGAACCATGGGAAGTTATCATTGAACCAGAAACTTCTAAAGCTGAGTATATCTTGTGACTGTACCTGACCATACTTGAGTATACTTTAGTCAACTTGAGTGTAGTGATGACTGAGTGGACCTTCCAGTCAACCTGTGTTCATGCCCAGACATAAAATCCAACTCTCAGATAAGAGGGAGGGTAAGGGTAACAGGCCTAACACATGAGGTGGGCAGCTGGCCCAGCACCGACCTTCCGTTAACTGCAAAAGAAGGTTGAAGTCAGAATGGACCATTCCAGAGTAGACTATGCTAGAGACAGTCCAGGCCTGAGTGTAAACTGGGTGTGGGGTTCAAACAGCACCCTGACACAGACTCACAAGTGTTTAAGCAGCTCTGTGCCCAAAATCTTCCAGGGACTAGGAAGGTAAATGGGTATGTGAGAAGAAAGAAAAAAAAAAGAAACCATAGTCTTCAATGAGAAGTCTTCAACGAGAATACAGTTTCTGAATTCAGATTCCATTGCTGAGAAAAGAGTACAAAGTAAAAAGGGAGCTTGTGTGTATTTCCTCCTACTTACCCCAAGAACAGCTTCTGGAATATGTTTCATGGTCTAATTAGCCATGTTAGTCTCCCTGCATAGCACCAAATATAATTTGTCTATATGCTATTGATGTATTGCCATATTCTAAATTCAGTCTCCACTCCTCACACATTTTTTAGGACTTATATTTTCAGCTGTTTTTGTAGTGATAAGATATATTTATAACTATGGAGAATCAATTTTGTTAGCAGGCTCGTAGGTCCCCATGTTTGGGAACAAACCTCAACAGGAGGGCATAGTCTGCTGGGTGAGGTCTGGGTCAGCCATCTTTCTCTCTTCTCATGTCAGTTTTACAGTTTCTTGAAAGCCCCTTCCCCCAGTCTCTACCTCAGTTCTCCAGATGTTAGATGATTGTTCACCTCACTTGTTCTCAGAAAAACAGAACAGGAATTAAGTAAAACAAACATCAAAATTTTTGAATGTGAAATCTTTAAGAAATCTTAAGAACTTTCCAGTGTGAAGCAAATCACTGCTGTTTTTCCCAGTAGCTCCTCTGGCTATGCTCACGTCCTTTTTTAGAAACGGCTTAAAAAAATTAATGAATGTGATATCTGTGGCAGGGTTAAAGTGCAGAACTGGCCAGGACAGCCATGAAAATTTAGACAACCTCTCAAAGTCCCATCTGCATCTTGAAGCTATGATTTTACAAACTTAGCTCTAGTTTAAATAATACACATTTCTGAAAAAATGGTTTAGAAATTGAATTTTATAGATTCCATCATTTAAAAATATAGATCTACTTCATCCTCTAGTAAAGGAATCCTGTAATACTTTGAAATCAAGAGAGATGCTAATGCATTTGTATTTTATTTTTAAAATGGACTTTAGACTATAAAGAGGGCTTCAGTTCTTTCAGTGTGGCACCATCTGGGTGAAAATACCTTGCAAATGTAAAAAACTGTTAGTTCAACTATTTAGACAATATAGTAATTATTTATTGCTGCACACACACACAGACTTATGCCGCAATCTAGCTGCTTAAACCCACAAGCATAATATTTCACATAATATCTGAGGGTTGAGACTCCGGGAACATCTTAGCTGTGTGTTCTGGCTCAGGATCTCTCATTAAACTGCAACTCAGCTGTCAGCAGGAGCTGCAGTCTCTGAAAATTTAACTGGGCTGGAGGATCCACTTCCAAGCTCACTCCTGTAGCTCTTGGCAGGAGGCCTCAGAAGCTTCCCACCTGCAGCTCGCTAAGGGACTGCTCACAGCATGGCTTCCCCCAGAGTAAATAGCTACACGACTAAGAGAGCAAGCAAGACTGAAGCCAATGAATTTTATATCCTCCTTTTGGAAGCAACGCCCCATCACTTGTCTGTTATCTCTTGGTCACACAGACCAACCCCAGGGACAGCATATCTGGATATTGTGGCGCTATACAAAGCTGTGAATCTCAGGAGGCAGGGACGGTTTTGGAGCTTAGTTTCTATAAAAATACTAGTTAAACAGATGAACCTTTTCAAAATCCTTTTCCCATGGCTTTGTACACATTCACACAAGGATTAAGAAGACTGTTTTCTCTGTGAGGTCTCTCCCATCAGTCAGAGAATCCGAGCCATCAACCTGAGATAAAAAGTAATCAACTAGTATAAAAATATATAAAATTAGAATAGTCAACCAAGGCACTAAGAAAAGGAACCAATATTGAAATTAGTTGTGAAACAAACAAGTACTGATTTTTCAAAGGAAATAACAGACAACTACACAAGTAGTTGCACCTAAGAGCTATTCCCACAGACCAAGTGGATCCTTTGCATAAAAGGATCAAAAAATAAGGAAATCAGAAAGAATAATTTCTGATAAAGAATAAAGAAAGAATAATAATAATCAGAATTTGGAAGGAGTAGTTAATTGCTATGCATTCATCTAAAGGGGACTAGTAAAAGTAGCTTCTGTGAGATTGTTTGGAAAGCTTGAAATGTGTTCTTGGTGGCTGGAGGTGCAAAATGGATATCTGACTCTGCCTAAGAGATCTGGAAGTTAAGAAAGAGGTGCTGGCGAGCTGGCAGTCACTTCATGAGGAAAATTCACTGGCTTCAGATTACTGGAAACCTCCAGAGACGGCCAGGGCATGTTTCCTACAGAGTAGAAGAGGTTCCACGGGGAGAAGGAACTATCCTGGGTCCATTTAAAATCTAGGTACAGGCCAACTTGAAGAAGGAGGAGGCCAAAGGAGAGATTCTACATGACCTAAACCAACAAAAAAATACAGTCTAAACATGAAACGGACTGTCAAAAAAGGCCATATATTCCATGACTGGAATTGCTGTCAGAGAAGGACAGTAGGGACGTTTCCAGAGAACCCCAAAATGGCTTGTGGGAGAGAGTTAGTTTTAAATGTCTACAGATTCAGAGAGGATGAACCACCCTAGGCCTGCAACTACTGAGCAAGAACTTTCTAGAAGCCCTCTTCCTCCTGCCCTCTCTTTGTGTGGATACTGGGTGTCAAGCTGGGGTAGAGGACCCTCTCCCCATGCCATACTCCAGCAACCAGTCAGCTCACAGAGGGTCGCAGGTGACAGAAGCAAGACTTACTCCAGTTAGAAGTTTGGTACCCAGGACTACCCATTTTATATGATTGAAATTACACCATATAGCTCAAAGTGATTAAAAGACTGACTTTCTTTTAAATAAGAGAGACCAAACCAAGTCAGAGGAGTAGTCCAGTTTTTATTCCATGGGTAGGGCTGTGTATGAAAGGACACTGTCTCAGTGTCAAGGAAAGCTGTTTATCTGACTGTATCCCATAATTTCTTCTTGTTTAATTTATAAGTTTCATTAGCAATTGCCTCTGTGTTTGAAATTAGGGTCATTTTCAACATGAGGCTTTTGACTGCTCCCTGAGTGAGTTACAGCTAGTAGAGTCTACATCATCACAGGCAAGAGGACAGAAAAACAAGCAAACTTGACAATAAATGGAACTGAAATGTCCACCTTGATGCATGCTTGTAAGATGGAAGCTGTGAAGTAGGTTTGTTCCCTTATGATGGGTTCTTACTACTCAATGACAAAAGCTTAAGACCCCTTCAATTCCTGGCTTCTCATTCATTTCTTCTTTCAAATACTGATTTATTCAGTTACATTCCGGATCCTTGGAAGTCTTTCTTTCACTCCTCTTGGAAAAACTGTGTCCCCATCTTTTGTATCAAGTTGTTTTCACTGCCTCCAAGACTTCTCTTAGGTTTCACCACTGTGTCCAGCCATGTGACAGCTTTCCTGCAAGAACTATTTGGACAAGGTGTAGAGGAAGTTAGTATTGTATGTAACTGTGCTGTGAGACAGAAGTCTTGAGGTCTCTGACACTTTTCTGTTATACCTTTTATATTTACATATTTATATAGATATATATGTATATCATACATGTTTATGTTTACACTTATATTTATACATTTTATATATGTTATATATTTATACATTTTCTTCGGTAGCACAGTTAGAAAATATGTGCTACCAAGAAAATATACATATATAATAATAAAATTAAATAAAAACAACCTTTTATATTTTCATAAGACTTTACAGAATGCCACCCATTTTATTCTCCTGGAAAAGTTATTTCCTCATTTTACAGCTAACACTATCACACTTCAAAGATCCATTATTCATATTGTGAGTACCAAAGATCAGAGGCAGGATTATTTGACTCTTAAAGAACAAATGCCCCCTGCTATATAGACCATTTAAATAACACTTTCGGGCCTTAGGTCTCTTTTGTGAAGATTTTCACGTGTATTTGTATTTATATATCACAACATCTAGATTCTTAATATATCTGAAATTATTTGGGGCATACGGTTGAAGGTAAGAGTACATAATCTAACACTTTCAGAGGGATAAACAAATTTTCTCACATCTCATACTCTGCTTATGGGAAAGGAAAAATTGAACATACACTTAAGTTCATTGGCTTTCTTTCTATATTCTGTTCTCCCTGCCAGTATAAAACTGTTCTAATTACCTTGTTGTTCCAGTTTCTCCCAACCAGAACACCTTCACCTCTTCCCCAAATCAGCCCCTCCTTGACATTCTGCTCAATCTTGGGATACCTGTGCTAGCAGCAGGGATAAGTGGAAAAGACCAAAAAGTTACTTGCAGTCTATATTCATAGGTGAATCATGTTCAGAGAATGATAAGTAATGGCTAGAAAATCTTTGATCTGAACACATCAGGAATGCCAGGCTCAGGGCTGGGAAGCACTTCTGGGTGGATGCATTCCCCTGCTAGGATGCAGCCAGAGAGCAGCTGGAATCTGAGTCTTGTAAAAGAAATGAGGCTAGATGATTGGTCTTAAGACGAGAGAACTCAGGGGGTTGTTGATAGTTATGTTCCAGTTGAAAGAGGGGTGAGAAGAATTCTCTTTGGTCTGGAAGAAGAATAAAATAAAGGAATTAAAGAAAGCTAGAGGGGCTGGGATTGTGGCTCAGTGGTAGAGCGCTTGCCTCGCATGTGGGAGGCACTGGGTTCGATCCGCAGCACCGCATATAAATAAATGAATAAATAAAGGTCAATCAACAACTTAAAAAAATAAAAAAATAAAAAAAAAAGAAAGCTAGAACTTGGGTCAATGTTGAGATGAATTTTCTAGGAAAAAAAAAAATCACCCAAATAAAAGAGGTTGATTTGTGAGGTAAAGGAAGCCTGCAAATAATACTTTAAATAAAAACCAAACAAACAGTTGTGTGCTGTGGAAAGGATTTGTTTGGGTAGAAAGTTGAACTTGGCACTTTTCATGTGTGTCATGTGGGTCTTTTCTGTTTCATTAACTTCACTCTTCCTTCCTTGTAACAACTGCTCACAGTGCTTTGACCCTCTTCCCACTGATCATGGAACTTCTAGCTTATTCCAGTCAAGTGTCTTGCAGTGTTTCTTGACCTGGTTTTTCTTTTAAGCTGTTACTTAAATTTCTACTCTGGTTTCCCTTGAGTGTAGTTGGGAAACCTTTTTGTTGTGCTGAGGATTGAACTCAGGGGTGCTTAACCACTGAGCCACATCTCCAGCTCATTTTTATATTTTATTTAGAGACAGGGTCTTGCTGAGTTGCCTAAGGACTTGATAAATTGCTGAGCTTAGCTTTGAACTTGCAATCCTGCCTCAGCCTCCTGAGCCACTGGTATTACCGGCATGTGCCACTGCACCCTACAAGTTGGGTTTCCCTTAAAGGTACTATTATTTTTCTTTCAGAGCACCCAACTTTGTCCTTTGCATGTAAAAGTAGCTCAATCTATACTTATTTATTGTTCAGCAATGGGCTGACTACGGTGCATTATAATCATCCTAAGCAGCCACAAAGAAATTCACAATGCTTTTTTTCAGGGTCCTGTGTCAGAAATATCCACTTTCTTATGGTGACTGTCTCTGAATGCTCATCCTCATTCATTTTCTCCTCTCCTTTTCTATCCCCATTGTTTTTAAATAAAAGAATAATCTTTGGCTGAAATTAAACTTTTTGTGTGTGTGGTCAGAATTATAGACAGGAGGGAACAGATGGCTGAGTTGTAAGGAGACAATTTCAGGCTGCTGAGGCTGAACAAAGCTAATAAAAGGTAATTTACCAAAGACTTAGAAAGTCACGGTGCCATTGAGATTCTTTAAAGCCCAGGACCTACTGCCCCTGGAGCTGTTCTCCACCAGCTCTGCCCCCAAACCTCTGCCCCTCAGAAGAACATGAGGTTGCTAAGCTGCCATCCCACATTGCTGTTGGAGGCTGCAGCTCTTCTGAACACAGATGCCATGCCCGGGACACCATTGTCTCTCAGCAAATGGTCTTGGCCCACTCAGCTGCTGGGTCATGGCTCTCTGCACCTGGCTGCAGTCCCAGAACCCCTATAGTGATAGCTGAACAGACGGTGTAATGTAGCATCGAGATCTTTATTTCACTGCAGGGGAGAAATGCCTCGTTCAGGTTCTCAGTTCATTTTTGCCATCCCATAAGACTCAGCTTGATGCTTCCTGCAACTGCTCTGTTCCATTAGCATGTGTGTCTAAATCCCTTTTTTATTCCAGTCCTGATTTTCTTTGAATAGAAAGCTTACAAAGTGGCTCCATCTGGTTCTCTAAGACTTTGTCCACAAAGGCAACCTGGGTCTACATTAACTATGATGACATGTCCCTCAGCCACTCCCTGGAGCTGTGAAGTTCACTGCCACACTAACCCTACACGGGGTGGTCACCCACTCTGACAAGAGGAGATGCTATTTGTGCTTTTGTTTCCTTAGGTTCAGGAGAGAAGTATTGTAAGACGTATATGACCCATCACACAATGTCCACTGGGCAGGTGGCACCTCAGGAGCCCAGAGAATACAGAGAAATGGAAGTGAGGCAGAAAAAGTCATTAGCTACCAGAGTCACTTAACTTCACCTGGTCTCGTTCAATTTTCAATGACAAAAGGTAATGCTGCGTCCTGAAATGCAGTCAGGAGATCCTTGAGCTGGAGGGGGACTTGGCTTCATTTAGATTTATGCAGATCTAGCCTGAGTTTTCCAACTGGAGCAGCAAACATTTACAGAACTCTGATTACTTTATGTGCAAGTAATGTGCTCAGTACTGGCAGAGGAAGGGAGAGGAGAGCTTACATTCAGTTAAAAAAGAGACACATTTTAGCTTGGTGTGGTAATTTTTACAATGGGTATGCCCTGGGAAGGATGGGCAGACACTGGAGACATTTGGTCCACCTTCTAGAAAGGACCATTTGAGGTTGGACTGGAACTTGAATTCCCATAATCAGGCAAATCTGCAGAGAAGGAGGTTTCAGGAACAAAGCCTTACACATGGCAAAGTAGGAAAATAAGGGACAATGTTACCTAAGACAGAAAACCATGATGCAGCATGGTGTGTGCAGACCCCTATAGGTGGGTTTGGAATTGTTATAAAGGGGAGATGAAGACAGAGAAGGAGGAAAGGAAGACCGAGAGTTAAGCAGGGTCACATCACAAAAGGCTTCCCATCTTAAATGAAGGAGCCATAAGTAAAGGAGAGTTGTTGAATGCTCTAAGCAGTGAATGACATGATCAAGTTCACCCTTTAGAAAGATGTACCATCTCTTTTGCTGCATATTGAATATACCAGCCACATTCCCATTTTAAGGCCTTTCCCTCTGTCTGGAACTTTTTCCTCAAATGTTATCTTCAAGGAGGTTCATTCTAACCACCCTATTAAAAATGGCGAACTACAGCTTCCCAATCTTACCCGACACCCATGCCCTATTTATTTTTTTTCAGCAGTGATTATTTTTTAGATTTACTTTATAACTTACCCACTTACTGTATTTTATTGAATGCCTTCCTCCTCCCCAAGGGAATGTATCCTCTTCAAGGATAGGGAATCCTTGCATATTTCCTTTGCTAATTGCATTACAGGTTCCTAGAATAGTGCCTGCCATACAATAGATCCTTCACAAATACTTGTTGAGTCAAATAAGTAGCAACAGCTCAAATGAGAGATGATAAGGCACTGAGTGAGGAAAGTGATGTGAGGAAGAAGAGAAAGACCACAGATATATTGATAAGACTTCCCGATGGATTGGAAATGCTGGTTGAGAGAGAAAGAATGATCTGGAATGAATGTTAGGCTTTCATGATTAACTGGAACAGAGGAGGAGCTGGTGTGGGGGAAAGGGGAGAAGATAATGGGAGTTCTAGAAGTTCAGGACATTTTTAGATGGAGATGACTGTAGAATGCTCAGGTGGAGACTTAGCAGGCAGGTGGAACTCCATCATGAACTCCAATAGAGAGATCAGAACGAATGCTATAGAATCAGGAGTCATCAGCATGTAGACTTTATAAGTACTTTAATTCATAGGATCAGATATCAGTAGCCAGGAAGGACTGTATATTAAAGGTATACAGGAGAGACAGAGGTTCCAGGTCCACTTCAGAGGGATAGCTAAGTTTGTCTTTAATTTCAAAGTTCACTTTTCAAGTGCAGTTTTACCCATGAGATGTGACCTATCACATTCCAAGATGAGACAAAGATTTTCAAAAGTTAATGGTAAAACATTCTTGGGTTATTTACATTTTGTTAAACTGAAAAGTACCAAACAAAAAAAATGAATTCAATGATGTTGTTTATCTCAGATAATGATCTAAATGTTGGTGAAAGAGCAAAGAATGATTTTTCCTCCTAGACTAAAACACAACCTCTCCCTGGACATCTCATAGATTTTTAAAAGGTATTGCATGAAGGCAAGTAATATTATCTCCCATTACAGAGGGGCCAGTTCACAAAGAGGTTAAAGTAATTCCCAAGCATTGTACAAAAGTCAGAGGGCAATTCCTGGAACAAATCTTCAAAATCGTGGATCCTAAAGTCCCCCAAATTGAGGTCATCCTTCTGATAACAAAGGCTTAAGCAGATTTATGAGACAATCAGAAGGCACAACAGCAATGTGAGACTTCTTGGTTTGAACACTAACCGTTCACTCTTTTCTCTGGCGTTTGAAGGTTCATCTTTAATTTCTACACCCCCTCATCTCCTGCCACTTCCCCACCTCTAAAGCATGAATGTTTACAGCATAAATCTGTTCTGTCTGCATCCTCTGCTCCTGGATCCTTCTGATACAGAAGGCGTGGGGTAGGGGGTGGATGGGATGGCTTTCTTTCTCTGTGGTGGAAAAAGGACTCCCAAATTTGTCTCATCATGCAAAGCAGTGAGATCAGGAGTCAGGAACTTGGAATTCTGGGCAAGATTCTGGCCCTAAGGATCCCAGTGAGCCTGGAATACTCACAACCATGGCATTGGTTTCTTTGTATTGCGAAAAGAGAACTGAACTCTTTATTTTGCAACTATTTTTTTACTCCAAAGGTGCATAACTCTGTTAAGAAAATAAGTACATTTAAGCGGTATCATCAAAGTATAGCCAATTCCTTCCAAATCAATCAGAACGAATAGTTTTACATCGCTGTTCCATTTTGTTCTCCACAACTCTGGAGGTCTTGTGGGAGACAACAAAGAGTTGGTCCCCCAGTAGAGGAACAGTGGGAGTTAAGGGCAGAGTGTTGAGGTCATGACAGGATCAGCATGCAGTGGGCATGTTTGGACAGTGGGCTCTGGGAGGTGCTGGAAGACAGGCCTATGGAAGGGCTGTGTGGTGTATGATGGAATTCTTCTTTAGACACCTGGAATCTCCAGGTAAGCATCACAAAGCCCAGACAGGGTTCACATTGCTTGGGAAAACAGAAAGAGCAGAGCCTATGTTCAGCTTTTATTTTTTTAATATCTTTATTTTTTATTGATTGATTTTTATGTGGTGCTGAGGATCGAACCCAGTGACTCACGCATGTGAGGCAAGCGCTCTACCACTGAGCCCCAGCCCCAGCCCTATGTTTAGCTTTATGAACAAATTTGACTTAAGTTGGCACTGTGAAGAATCCATAGGATCAAAAATAGAAACAGAGCAAAGTAAAAGGAATATGGAGAGGACACTGAACTACAGCAACCTAGACAAAGAACTAGAGACTATCTTTAACCAAATTTACAAATGCCAAGGTGGTCTTGAGTGATAGGTAAGAATATTTGGGTTATATTAAAAATATTTTAGATTACCCTATGTATATGTACAATTGCACTAGTGGTGTGACTGCATCGCGTACAACCAGAGGAATGAAAAGTTGTGCTCCATTTCTGTAAAAACAATTTTTAAAAATTTTAGGCTAAAAACCATAAATCTTCACCCATAAATATTGTACTCAAGGAACCTTGAGTCCTAATATAAAAATAAAATTAGGCAAGGTAATTAATATTAATGATTGCAATTTTGTTCAAATTCAGTACTGAAACAATTACATGCACATACTATAAAACATTTCCTGAAATCACATACATGAAGCTATTGCAAATGTTTATGTATATTTATTAACAGCAAATAAAGGTAATGTTTAAAAAATAAAAACTAAGCACAGATGGCAGAGCAATTATTGTGTCTCCTGTCTTTTTAAAATATATGTGTGTGTATTTTGCTTGGGAAAAATATCTAGAAGGATTTATATGATTGATATATATATAAATGGTGCCTGTTTTTGCATAATGGGATTTCAGATTTTATTTTAAAAATGTTTCCCCGGTATATTACAGCTGAAATTTTACTATGCTTATATTTAGTTTCAAAAAGTTATTTACAACTTTAAATCAGAGAGGTAGCAACTCAGTTGGAGGTAATTTCTCCTCACTGGCTGCTTCTCAAGGAAGCCAAGAAAATTCTGTCTTAGAAATAAGCTATTAGAACCCAGACAATTCCAGAAGCTAAAAGCCTTCAACCTATAGCACTGTTTAGACAGAGTGGGAAGAGGTGGCCTCTCTGGGCCACGTTTTTCTCTTCCTGGAACTGTAGTTTCCTACACAAGATGAAGAGAAGTTCCATGTTCCTCATAGTCTGCAGTGAATTTTGTGGTTTAAGTTACCATGACCTCAGAATCTGTCCTTCACAGTGAAAGGAGAGGAAGCCAACAGAGTGGGGAAAACTGGGTGAATATTGTGGATGAAATAAGCATGGATCCTTCAAGGTCTGTGGGCACATTAAAAAAAGAATTTTTTTTGATAAGCCTTTTTCATCAGATTTAGGTTCCTCTCACGTCTAAATGAAGTATCTAATGAGCAGTCCAGGGAGCCAGGGTTCAGACTTCAAAGATGTTGGAAGTCCATGATTTATCAAAGCAAAAAGAATAAATGCAATTTCAGGTCACCTCTGGGCTGCAGGAGAGCCATGGTCCTCTTGGATGTAATTTCCATATGGTCTTCAAATCAAGCAGCTCTAATGCATTTGGAACAGTCAAGAGCACCTATCAGCAACCCATCCATGAATATTTATTGAGCATCTTAAAGAGGGACTGGCCATCTTGTGTAAAACAGAAAAAAACACCTCATGGTTTCATCAGAAGGAAATCTCCAAGAAATGACAGGGAAATGTAAAAGAGCACCACCCTCCCACTTCCTCCTGCCTAAAGAAGTTTCCCTTTCCCTCAAGAATTTCAGTCACTTCTACTATCATAAAATCCAACTCTCTTCCTTCCTTTGAACCTCCATTTCGATGTTAGACAAAAATGCCTTTTTCTTGGTTCCCTCAGTAATGCCTAGACATGCTGACATTCAAAAGAACACTTCACCAATTATTAAAATACAGTAAAGGATAATATTTTACCTGCCACTAGATTGTGTGCCTCGCATGCACAGGGCTCTGAGTTTGCAGCAACTAAAATAGCAATGAAAACAACAATTATATATATATATATATATATATATATATATATATATATATATTTTTTTTTTTTTTTTTTTTTTTTTGGTACCATGGATTGAACTCAGGGGTACTTGACCACTGAGCCACATCCCCAGCCCTATTTTGTGTTTTATGTAGAGACAGGGTCTCACTGAGTTGCTTAGTGCCTTGCCGTTGCTGAGGCTGGCTTTGAACTAGCGATTCTCCTGTCTTGGCCTCCTAAAGTGCTGGGATTACAGGCGTGCGCCACCATGCCTGCTAACAGTGATATTTTATAGACAGTTCCCCAAAGAAAAAATGTTCGTGACTCCGAAGTAGGTAGGTGAGGCTCTACTCAAGGCACAGACCGCAGACCATCAGCCCCCACGAGACTTTCCAGCTCAGTCTGCCCATTCTCATTTCTAAGATCCATGGTTCTCTTAGAGTTTTCATATTTCCTTAGGGAGCATAGCGCCCTTGTGTCTGAGAGCTATGACAGGTGTATGGTAGGGTGAAGAGAATCCTGGCCTTTCCCCTCATTTTCAATGTATTCTACAAACTGCAGATAGTGCTCAATTATTTGAAAGTTGAGTGAGACTGAAATCTTGGTCCAGGGCAAGATTCATGTAATATAAATATAGCTTCTAAATAGTGAGAATTAAATAAAAGTTAACAAACCCTTATTTAATGACTACCATGTGCTATAAATACTGTACAAAATGTAGACAGCCTTACATAGATAAGAAAAACATGGCTTTGTCATTTGGAGAGCTTAAAATCTAATAATGACAATAGGGGAAGGATAATTTTTTCTCTAAGAAAGTAAATCCATAGGATTTTTGTTTTGTTTTTGTTTTTGTTTTTTCCCAAAAGGCAGCTGAGAGGAGGAAGAGAATGGATTCAATTGGAGATGAAGACTTTTTAAAGGAATTGGCATTGGCATGAGAATTGAAGGATGAGGTGGACAGAGATGAAAAGCATTCCAAAGGCAGCAACATGATTATCCAAGACCCAGAGTTGGAAAAAGCATGACATAGTCAGTCTGCTGGGCATGCCTAGGAGATTAATCAGAGAAGGGGCTGGAAAGCTGAGTCAGAGGAAAGGTTTGTGCTTCATTCCATAAGTGATGGAAGAGTGCTGAGGATTTGGAGCATGGGAATGTGGTATCTGAGTTGTACATTAGAAAAAATAATTAGACACGAATATGGAGGACTGGATGGAGGCAAGGTCTAAAGGTCGTTGAGTCAGTTAAGAGCAATTTCAGTGATCCATGCAAGAAGGAATAAAGGTCTACAGGGGAAGTGTTACTGGCATACAAAAGGATGGATGGGAAGGTCCTAGGAGAGGAACCTCTGCAGGCTGTGGTGACCATGGCTGGAGGGCAAAGAAGACAGAAATGAAAATGACCCCAGGGAGTCCAGTCTAAGAGGCTGGGAGGAGATGTAGCCATCAACCTTGATGGGGAAATCAGGAGCGGGATCATACTTGGAGTAAGGTTGAGTATTCCTTATCCAAAATGTTGGGACCATAAAGGCTTTGGATTTTGGACTTCTTTTTTCCCCCTTTGGATTTTGGAATATTTGCATATATGTATAATGAGAAATCTTGGGGATGAAACCCAAGTTAAAAGATAAAATTTATTTGTTTCATACATATCTTAGATATATAGCCTGAAGGTCATTTTATACAATATTCTTGATAATTTTGTACATGGAACAGAGTTTCATGGTGTGAAAATTTCCATTTGTGGCCTTATGTTGGTGCTCAAAAAGTTTTGGATTTTGGAGCAATTTGGATTAGGGATGCTCAACCTATGTTAAAGCTATAATATGTATAATATGTATACATATTATATATGTATACATATATAATATGTATAATATGTCCAGCAAGGTGAGGAAGACCTTTTTTAAAGAAGTGGAGTTCTAAGACAACATTCCTTGGCTTTTCTATTCTATATTCTATGCAGTGTAAAACGCTGGTAGCCTCCTACTTACAATCCCTTCTTTACAGGGTGGGAAGCCAGCATGAGCGCTCACAGTTGGAAGTTTCCAAATATTCATTCCATCAGTGAACCAATTTTGAGGCTTCTGGGAGAGTTGATTCTCTCTGTTCAGCTCCAAGGATCCTCTGATTAATGAAGAAGGTGAAAGGCAGCCTAGAGCTGAGCTAATCAAAGCATGTTAAAGAAGGCATTGATTCAGGATCTCTTACAAAAACAAATCTGCTGGCAGAAATCTGACTTTGCAAACAGTCCTTAAAATAGGAATCAAAGCAGAGAAAAGGGTAGCATACAGAATGCCTCAGATTATAAACAAACTCTCTTTCTAAAGTCTCTGATCCAGAAATAAGCCCCAGTGCCAACATTAAAAAAAAAAAAGTCTCAACACTGGTTCCCAGGGACAAGCAGGGAACAGATGGCCGGCATTTGGGGACCTCTTGTTTCTACAGCAGAGGAAATAGCCTCCTGGGCAAACCTTAGTCAGTACTGGCCTGTGTCATGGCTGTCTTCTGCTTCAGCTCATCTTCAATCACTGTCCTTCTTTGGACTTTGGGGATTTGGGAAGGAGACCTTTCACTCAGAGGCCAACTGATTTCTTCCATTACTTCTTCATAAGTAAGGACACCCTTGTCATCTTGCTAGTCTGCAGTAGAAGCTTCCAAACTTAAAGTGACCCTACAATCTTGTTTATTGGAGACTACCTAGTTTGAGGTTTTGAGCCTATATATTTTTTATTAAGTTCAAAATTACGTAGGATAAATGAGATAGCTCTTAAGCATGCAATTCAATAGTTTTGACAAATGCATCCATCCATATAAGCAAAATACAATAAAGAACATATCTGGGCCCCAAGAATTTCCCTAATACCCTGATCCAGTTGACACCCTCCCTCCACCCTTGGATACCATTGTTCTTTTGTTTGACACCAGAGATTATGTTTTCCAGATCTTGAACTTCATATAAATGAAACCATAAAGGCTGTGCTCTTTTGTGCTGACCTTATTTTACCCAACACTATGTTTTTATGATTCATCCACACTTATTGTATTTTTCCTTTTTAATTGCAAGCACATTTCATTGTGAATGGGCATGTGGGTTGTTTCCAATTTGGGAAAAATTATGTATAAAAGTGCTGCTATAAACATTATCATACATATTATACAGTCTTTTTTTATGATAGTATTTTCCCTCTTTTTTTTAACTGTTGAGATTTGAGAGTTGGTCATGTATTCTAAATATGAATCCTTATGATTTGCAAATACTTTCTCCCTGTCTATAGCTCATATTTTCATCTTCTTCATAGTGTTTCACAGAGCAAATATTTTAAAACTTGAAGAAATTTTAAATATTTTAAATCTCAAATCTCAATATGTCAATTTTTTTCATTTTATGAATTTTACTTTTAGTGTCATCTATAACAGCTTGTCACCAGCGCTAGCTAGTGACAGTCTTTCTCCTATATTTTCTTTTAACAGTTTTCTCATTTATGTTCTCTATCTATGATAGTATTTGTGTTGATTTTTATGTAAGAAGTAAGCATTACATTATGGGGGTAATAGGAAGTCAATGCTTAATGATTATAGAATTCTAGTTTGAGAAAATGAAAAAAGTTCTGGAGCTAGATGGTGGAGACGGTAGCAAAACAACGTGAATGTACTGAATGCTACAGAACTGTATACTTAAAAGTAGTTCAAATGCTATATTTTATGTTATGTATATTTAACCACAATAAAAAAATGAGTTGGTCCACAAAGTGCAGATCGATTTCTGGATTTTCACTGCACTTCATTTGTCTGTCTATCCTCATACCAGTGGCACTGACTCTTGATTTCTTTTATTTTTTTATTTTGTGATTTTATTTTATTTATTTTTTAAAAATGCATTTCAAGTCATAGTACATAGAGTCTCGATTCCTATAGAAAACAAGTGTTTGTGTAGTATAAATATTACTTGATTTACAGGAAGTATTGCAATTAGGTAATATAAGTCTTCTAAAAATTAGTTCCTTTTTTTCATGATTTGCTTTTAGATCCTTTGAATTTTCACATGCATTTCAACTTGTCAATTTCTAAAAAAAAGGAAAGGGAGAAAAAAGGCTTGTTAGAATTTTGATTAAATTTGTGATGGATTTATGATGATCAGGTTAGGAAGAATTGGCACCTTGACAATATTGAGTTTTCTAAACCACAGGCATGATATATTTCTGCATTTATTAGGCCTTGTTTAATTTTTCTTAACAAGGTTTTTCTTCAGTTCACAAACATATCTTTGTTAAATTTATCTTTATTTTGTTTTGATGCTCTTCTAAATGGAAATTTTTTAAAATATATATATACATATATATGTGTGTGTGTGTATATATATATATTTAGTTGTAGATGGATCTTCATTTTATTTATTTATATGTGGTGCTGAGAATCAAACCCAGTGCCTCACACATGCCAGGCAAGCGCTCTGCCACTGAGCCACAACCCCAGGCCCCTGGAAATGTTTTTAAGTTACCTTTTAGTTGTTTGCTATTTCTTGTATTTAGAAACACAAATGATTTTTGTATACTTATCTTGGTTCTCTCAACCTTACTAAATTCACTAAATAGTTGTTTTTGTTGATTCCTTAGGGTCTTATAAATAAATAATTAAACCATCTACTATTTCAATTGTCTTATTTTTCCTTTCCAATTCATATGACTTTTGTTTATTTCTTGCTTCATCGCACTAGCTAAGAACTCTAATACAATGTTAAATAGAAATGATGCTAGTACATCTTCCCAGAAAGTACTCAATATATCACTTTAAGTATGATGTTATATCATATTTTCTTTAATACACACTTTCTTCAATATTTCCTTCTAAGATTGAAGAAATTTCCTTTTATTCCTTATTTTCCATGAGGTTTGTTGTTGTTCTTTTTAGTTATACATGACAGTAGAATATATTTTGACATATTGCCATGAATTTTAATCAAAACTGGATGCTGAATTTTGTCAAATGCTTTTTCTTCATTTACTGAGAAGGACATATTGTTTTTCCCTTTGATGGTGAATTACACTGACAATTTTCAAATGCTAAGTCACAAGTATATTTATCAAGAGTTCCCCTCAAAAGTATTCCATTTTTTTTTTTTTTACAATAAATTATACAGCTACTTTGTAGATTCTTCTCAGTTTCACATAACCACTTTGAATTTGCAGCTTTAGAAATCTTCTACTCATGCTAAAATTGGATTTGCCTGGTTTTCTTTTTGTTGTTGTTGTTGTTTTGTTCTTTCTGACAGATAAAAAGTAGGAGGCTTTCCTGATATTTGTGAGTAGCCCAGAGATTTGGGAATTCTAAGAATTTCTTGTCTAATGAGATAATAGAAGTTTTCAGAGTTCTAGATTCTTCCCTTACCAAGCTCTTCCTGGGTGATGCTTAGCCCACAGGGAAAATCTAAGATGTAGCCTCTAAGGAAGAGTATTCGTCCTTTCCTCACCCCATTGATCCCCACCTTATACATTGCAGAATGAGATCTTCAACAAATTAGAACCTTGTGGAAGTTTAAAGCTAAAGTAAAACTGTTAGGTGGCAAGAGAAGAACTTTTGTATTTAAATCATATAATAAGTAAATATATTTAAGGAACAACTCCACACCTGGAAGCAGAAGAATCACTTGGGAGTTTTCACTGTAGTCTGGGGGTACTTAAAAGGTAAAGAAGCCAAAGCCTTTGAGAATCGCTTTAAAATAATACCTAAAATTTGTACAAACAGGAACTAATTTCAATGACTGAAGGTAGATGGTATTTTTGGTGCCATCTTTATATGGCACCTTCTTTAGGCTGAGATTTCAGAGATATGGTTTATAATCTTACTCAGCTTTAACAGGCACTCAATGTGTGATCCAAGACCAGTCATGCCATATAACAAGCAAGAATTGCTGGTATTTACATGAAAATATCTCAGATATTTCACTAACACAAAAGAGGAAAGAATTCTGTCAGGGTGAAATCACTATAGAAATTCAGTTATAGAGACAAGAAATATCCAAAAATAATAAGTGTCATTAAGATAAAGATGGTCGCAAGGTGTCTCATTGAAACTTTACAGCATCTCTATGAAGTGGGTTTTATTACATCAGGAATGTGAGACTCAGAAAGGGCTCCTCACTCAAGGGCAGGCAGCTGGCAAAGGGCAGAGCTGAGATTTTAGTCCAGGCAATCCAATGCTAACATACTTGTTTTTAATCTTGATGTTTAATCTTGATCCATGTCCTAACACAGAAAGTAGGTATGTAGAAGAAAACACAGGCTTTTCTAAGGAGCATGATAACAAGGGTACAGTGAATATTGCTATAACCATTAGATTCATAGCTTCCATTTTTTGAGTGCTGTAGACAGAGTTTTCCTGAAGTACTTTTCACACATTTCCTTTTTTGTTCCTGAACCTAGATTTTGTCATTTTCCAGCCTTAGATTACCAGTTTTGTGACACTACTTTGGATCCATCTTTGGCCACCTTGGATCTACCTTCGGCCATATAAAGATGGCACCAAAAACACCATCTACCTTTAGTCATTGAAATTAGTTCCTGTTTGTACAAATTTTAGGTATTATTTTAAAGCAATTCTCAAAGGCTTTGGCTTCTTTACCTTTTAAGTACCCCCAGGGGCATCTGGATGCCCCTTCTGATGCAACGCTGCTTAGGATTCCACATATTGTTCACAAAGTTCCCCTGCCTTGCTCACTCCTGGGTGATCTAGAACCCACCCCCTTCACTGAGAACAATCCATCCCAACCCTTGGTTCTACGACACTTGACTCTTTTACTGACCAACTCCCAGCCTTCACCAACCGTGCGTGGGGAACAAGATTAGACAGTCTGTACCTTTATCCACCTCCATCTGCACACGATGGAATGTCTTTCAACATGGACTAAGTGATCTGAACTCAGTGCCACTGACTTGTTATTCCTCCTACATCAGCTACAGAGTGGAACCTAGCAAAAATCCACCCTAGGTCACCACCAACTGGGGCAGCAGGCAAACATCAAAGCCAGGCGAAGAGAACCGAACACATAAAATTAGTATGTGTTGGGCAGAACAGTAGATCCAGGAGCCAAGTGTGGTGCAGGCCAGAGTCTGAGGTTTAAATGAGTAGCAAAATTCAAGTCTGAAGATCAAGTCTTGACTAATTCAATTTTCTATTGTGGGACAAGGTAATACAAAAACCCAGAGCCAGAACATAGTAGACAGGGACAAACCTAGGGCAACAATTCTTGCTGGGAAATAACTTTTTATTATTGTTTGTTTCATTAACTATTTCTCTCAGAAGAAAACAAAGAAAAGAGAACATATAATCACTCTGCATGCACCAAGATGGAGAACTCCTGGTTGAGGACTTTAGTACTAATTTGTCCCTGACATAAATTTTATGATCTTACAACAGCATGTGATTACAGGTCTCTGATAATGACCCGCAAATGCTCCCTGTAAGAAGTAGCTGTGAGTAGAATACTATTCCAAAAGGAGTCAAAATTATGACTTCTGCACATTATTTGGGGATTCCTCAGACTCCAGTTCTCAAGCGGCATGCCTGAGTTACACTTGCTCAGGGAGTTGTCCCTGAAGTGTTTGCAACTGTAAGCTGAGAGCAGAGACAGCACCTCCAGACTTTAGGAACATGTAAATATCTCACTTCCAGGGACTGGAGGGGCCCTATGAGGTGAATTCGAGACCTACCTCTGTCCTCTGGGCAGAAGCTGATTATTTCCCACAGTCTCTGGCCCAGACACAAGGCCTTTAGAATGGAGCCAGGAATGTTTCCTGGAGTTTAATGCAGCCTGGAGGCCATGGGAATGACGTTGCGCAATGATTAATGACAGGGAACGCTTAGTCAGGATTATATTTAATTTATACTTCGGTGTTGGCAATTTCTTATAGATGATTATTTCTCTGGGACGTCTCCTCATTTCCTCTGAACTACACGACTATTATTGTTGGATGCATATTTGGGATCCCAGACTTTCATGAATATGAGAGACAGATTTGCCCCTGTGTTCCCATCCGGCACCTGTGTCCTATTGTTCCTATATTCATCTCTAGTATATTTCCTAAAATGATGACATTTTCCTCTATTTATAGAACTGTTCAGCTAGTTAAGCACTGTTTAAAAAAAAGGAACAAAGGGAAAAAAAATGTCCTCATGTTCTACTTTGTGTTCCAAAGTCCATGGATAAGATGTATTTTGTAGTTGAGTTGCTGTATCTTAAGAAGTCATAATTAAACCTATTCCTTGATAAGGTCTGACTCAGCTCAAAGTGTAGATAATAATGTCAATCCCTTGTATTTAAAAATAAATTTTGATATAAAATCTGCCTCTCAGGATTTGCTTTTTAGAGAAAATAGGGTTTCTAATGATTTTCCTAAAGAAGTGGAAACTTCTGTAGATAAGCAAGAAATAGAAAAATTGTACTAGGATCACTGGGAGGAAGCACCCTGACATGATCATCCCGTCTTAGTGGGCTGAAATCCAGAGATCTGTGAGGAAATCTGATTAATTCTTGTTTCTATTGCCTGAAACCATTTCATCAGCTTTCATTACTACAATGCTATTATTCTCACATAAGAAGCCAAGTTTGGCTCTCATTCGTGTGACTTGGTCCTGATTTATCATGTTTCAGTAAGAATTAGACTCTTCCGAATGCATGTGGGTCAGTTGGGTACATGAGCTACAGCTTCCTCGCCACACTGTGGCCAAACAATGTCCACAAAAACTTAGTCACATTACATCCTCTCTGTTATCTGTACAAGCTCAAGTCATCACTATATTCTCTAAATATAATGAGAGTAATTAAATTATAATTGATTTAACTATTCCTTTTCCCTTGTAACCTTTGAGTTAAAGGGAAAATAAATCTCTAAAAATCTAAATCAAATGCATGATACTATCCTAATGCAAAGGGTTTGGTCCAAAGTCTTCCAATATATATACCATATCCTGGGGAAATGAGATCATTTGTGTAGTACTTGCCTCACATGCATAAAGCTCTGGGTCAATTCCCAGCACTACAAAAAAAAAAAAATGATTGCAGCTATATAGCATCCTAAGTTTCATTATGAAATATGACCTGTTATTATAATTCAAAATGGAACTTCTAAATTAATTTTAGTTAACATTTCTTTTAGAATACCTACATTATGAAAAGGTAGATGTTTCCTAATTCAGAAAAGCACAGTGAGTCTTGATTCTCTTCAGAAACTGGCAATACTAATCAGGGAATGAAATATAACAGGAACATATCTAGTATATTTGCCAGGATACTTGCAAAATAGAGGACTGGTCGTTTTCCTTGATTTGTTTTTTACCTGTGGTCTTGTAAAACATATTTGGGTGATTTAATTAATCTCTCTGAGCCTCATTTACTCAATTGTAGAATGAAAAATAATTGAAGCTAACTCACTGGCTTATTGTGAGGATTAAATACAAGGATGCATGTTCTGAGCACTCCATAAATATTAGTTATTAATTTTTTAATGAGGGCAGGACAGCTTTACCCCCTTAACCATTGAATGCAATGTGACTCAAGTCATACCATAGCACTTGAAGTCAAGCCTCACAAGCTTTCATTCCAGAGTTTCTCTAAAACCCCACAGTACTGAAATCAAAAGGCCAAGAGATCCCAAAAGACTTTGACTCTACTAAAATGATACAGGGTGAGCTTTCTATCGAATCCTGGTAAAAAAGATCAGATATAAATCATTCAGTGAGCCGGGTGCGGTGGCGCAAGCCTGTAATCCCAGCACTTAGGGAGGCTGAGACAGGAGAATCGCAAGTTCAAAGCCAGCCTCAGCAACAGCGAGGCGCTAAGCAACTCAGTGAGATCCTGTCTCTATATAAAACACAAAATAGGGCTGGGGATGTGGCTCAGTGGTTGAGTGCCCCTGAGTTCAATCTCTAGTACCCTCCCCCCAAAAAAAATCATGCAGTGATCCATCACAGTTAAAGTTAGCTGGTAATCCATCCTGACATGCTTTAATTTTCTTTTACATTTTAGTGTTTAACAAAAAAGTTTGCCTTAATATCTCCTGTAATCAATTTTGCCTTCCATTAATTTCTATGTATAATTTAGAGATTTTTCATTTCTGCTTCACCATGCTTTTGGATTGACAGTATATATTAGAATCAATGTTAATTAAAATTAAATAAAGTGTAGACGTATGTTATTTCTAGATTCCTTTATAAGTTGTACACTTTAAGATATGGTTTTAGAAGAATTCATGAATTATTATCACTTATTAGAATGTCTGCTTTAATACCAAGTTGATTCCAAAGGAAAAGCATAATTGAATGCCTCATGGCCCCATCTTTACTTTTAGTCTTCCATGAAAAGCCCACATGGATGAGCCACATCATGACTTCTCTGAATCACAGAATATCTAGGAGGAAACAACACTTTGGAAGGAAGCCCTGCAATCCTCGGAATGTGTTTCAAGGGCAACTCAGGTGATGGTGCTTTGTGACTCCGCTGGTTGCCTCTACCAACCAGGCAAAACCTCCTACCCAACCACTTCTCAGGGCTGTGCTTCTACAAGCCCTTTATGCTAGAGTCCAGAAGGACTGAGAATGGTTTTCTACAAAGAGCAATATAGGAAGACAAAACTGTCTTAAAATATTTACCATCCTCATCTTTTGTCATTATCAACTTTTGGCTTTAGATGATGATAATGCAAATGAGTAAGAAGTTCTAGCCATATAAGCATATTGATAGATATTAGATATATAGGTTCTACAAAATATATCAACTTGATATCTCTAACATCGAGTAACATGATTTTTATTGCTAATATTATAGTAATCACATGTTTATTTTTAATACCACCATTAACAAATTCTACATCAGAAATCTAGACATTACATTAATAAATGCATGTTAGAATTATAGAATGTTGGATTGATTATATAGATCTATATGGATCTTCTATCATTTCTCAATTGAGCAAGGCCTGGCTTAGATTGTTTTTAATAAATTCAAATTCATTTGAAAAGTTAAATCTTTAACATTAAAAGACTATAATATTTGAGATTATTTCTTTTATTCTTGACTATTATCTCTTTCAGTGGCCGAATAAGTGGCTAATTTTACAAGCAGTAAAAGGCACTTTTAGGACAGGAAGGAAACATGCTTCCTATTTCATTTGGCTTAAAATGTTCACCTTTGGGAGCAGGGATCTGGGTGAGGATAATAAAATAACACGTAGAAAAGTACTCTGATCAAAAAATGGGATAAGGGTAAGAACAAAAGGAAAACTCATGTTTAATTCATATATGGAAAGCAAACTTTAGTAATAAAGTAACAATGCAAATTACAATTTACAAATACCATTTTTCTCTTTCATGAGGGTGGGATGCAATCAACATTCTCATATACTTCTAACAGCTTCTTACTGGAAACTTTACAATAAATATAAAAAGTCTTAGAAATCTTAAGTCCTTTGGCATAAAAGTTCCATATCTAAAAATATACACCGAAAGAGGGAAAAAAGATGTATGTTAATATTTAGCTTTAAACATAATCACCACAGTGTTATGAGTCAAAATTAGAGTCATAACATGTGACCCACAATAGAAGAAAAAATAAATTAGAGAATATAAAAATATTACAGGAATTAAAAATCATGTTTTCAGCCAGGCGTGGTGGCACAAACCTGTAATCCCAGCACTTTGGAAGGCTGAGACAGGAGAATCGCAAGTTCAAAGCCAGCCTCAGCAACTGCGAGGCGCTAAGCAACTCAGTGAAACCCTGTCTCTAAATAAAACACAAAAGAGGTCTGGGGATGTGCCTCAGTGGTGGAGTACCCCTGAGTTCAATTCCTGGTATAAAAAAAAAATCATGTTTTCAAGTAATATTTAACAATTGGAAAAAATGTTAATGATAAAATGAGAAACTGAAGTTTCGTGTGGAAAAAGCAAGGATAACAAACTGGATATATACTCTTATTTCCTATGCAAACAAATATATACAAGTTTGTCTGGAACCAAGACTGTGGTCATATTTTTTAGGGACAGAAATCATCACAATGTATAAGAACCAGTTCAAACAGCAAAAAGAAAGGCCTCCAGCCACAATTCAGAAAGATGTAATTGTTCCCCTAAGGCATTTTTTTCTAGAGTTTAGTTTCAATAATACCAGCGGCAACAAGTTCTTATTTCTATGAAACACTTCACAGTTTATAGAATTTTTCAGATTTATTTTTATCTCTGAATCCCCAAAACAGTCCTTTGTGGTTGGATGTATATAATATTATCTCCATTTTATAGATGAGAAAATAGAGACTCAGAGAGCTAGCTATTTACCAACATTCTACTCCTTTTTCACTTTGGCTATTTCCTCTGGAGATGTGATTCATAAATACCTTCAATCAATTTTTTAAATACATTTCTATCTTCTTTCACCTCTTGAGAAAATGTACTGCTTACTTTTAGTATACACTGTGTACTCTAAAGTTGCCTAGTTCCTTTATCAATATGTAATGTAGTCATTTAATTACATAATATATAGTTAGACATAAGATAGGGTAAGGGTGAGTCTAACCACCATCATAGCAAACACTTTGCAACCACCCTTCCAAGGAAAAAGGTAAGATGAGGCCCAGGAAAAGCACCATTTAAGGGATCTTGAGATGAATTTCTGGGAGAGCACTGAGGATCAGAAGCCATTATAAAGATGAGCCAGAATAATGTAGTTATCACCAAAAGCTATGTTTGGCCTGTGTATGAAGCCCATGGCAGGTCTTTCTCCACTGTTAATTATTCTGCTGGATTCTACTGCTATCTAGGTCAGGGTTCTCAAACTTCATTGCACAGAGGAATCATTTGGGAATCTTGTTAGAATGCAGACTCTAGTTAGGTCCGGGCTGAGATTCCTACATTTCTGAAAAACTCCCAGGTATCGCTGGGAGCCCAGTCTAAACTTGGAGTAGCAAGGATGTAAATCGCCAGCACCACGTGAGTGGGACAGTACTTCCACTTGATTGTTGTTCTGTAGGTTGCTTTTCCATAGCTAAGGCAGTGATCAATCTCTCACCCACCCCACCTGCCTTGTCTCTCCATTAGCAATTGTTCTGTTATTGATAATGACTCTCAGCCGTGGCACTACTTTATAACAACCTGAAATGCTTTTTAAAGGTGTGATTCTCAGTTCATACAACAGTAAATAAAATAAATCAGAATCTGTGGAGGTGGGAGCAGAGACCCCGATACCCAGGTAATTTTAATATGTAGGCACAGAACCACTCACATGTCAAGGGCAAAGAACCCTACCAATCTGGCTCCAGTCTATGCTGCCACCATTTTGAAGTCTGAGCCCATCCTTTGCCATTAATGTTAACCTGAAGGTCAACTAGAAATAATTCCTGCAGAATCCTGTTCACAGAGACAAGTCACTTTCTCTGCAGACAAAGAGAAGAAGATCACTTCAAGGAGGCACCACCAGAGGAAGGTCAAGACTGCAGCTGGAGGACTAAGTCTTCCCCTGAATTCACTCATTTGGGATTCTATCATAAATTCATTCAAGATATTACTTTTATTTCTGTATCTTATGAACCTACTCTTTGAATTACTGTTAAGAAATTAATGACTTCTTCAAGAAAGTACAAGCATTTTAAGACAAAAATCCAACTAATCACCTAGGTAATTAAATAATCACAACCCTTATAGGTACTCAGGGAGCTGACAGCACTCAGGGGTTTAAATAGATAAACTATTAAGAAGAGAAAAAACTTTTAAAAAATAAGATTGGCTCATTCAAGCAAACTAAAATATCTGAAACCATGTTTTTTAAAAGCAAAATAGAAAAGATGAAGAGTTTAAAAATACAGGAAACATGATCTTCATCACAGTTTTCTACCCATCTTTTGAAATATTTAATGATTCCCTGATAATTAAGTGACTCCAAAAAATAAAGAAATAAAAGAAAAAAAAGGAAAGAAAAATCCTTGTCTGCAAGTCAACCCATATATAATACATATCTTCAATGCCTATAATTTTTGGAGATTTTTATTCTTATGAGCTCCCCAGTTTTTCATAATACCCTCATGGTATAGGTGGCTAGTACATTTGTCTTCATTCAACAAGAGAGAAAAAGCAAAAAACAGATATCAGTAGAGAACACAACCACATCAAGGCTGAAGAAAACAACTTCATCCCTCAGGAAATTTGAGGAGAATTCAAAGTTTTGAGCCAATGTATTGTTCAGCTCACTGAGGATTTAGAGTGGTACTGTTATCTTGGTACCTGAAATCAGTTTTCAAAAAGGCCCCAGATTATATTCACTTGTTCATGCATCCATTCAACAATTATTATTGAGCACCTATTACATTCCAGGCAACATTCTTAAGTGCAAAATATGGAAATTATGGCCCCCATTCTCTAGAGTTTAGAGGTCAGTGGGAGAAACCAATTTACGCACAAAGAGGCCATGTGGGTCAGAGATGAGGAACTCAGGCTCAGAAGTCAGACAGATGAATGTTTGAAACTCAACCCTGCCACTTTCTTAGCTATCTGAATGGAAGTTATTTACAGCCTCAGGTTCTATGACTGTAAACTCTGGATAATAGCAGTGTCTACGTCAGAGGTCATTGAGCAGATTAAGTGTAATCTTCCCTGTAAAGCCACTTAGTCCAGTACCAGGCATATACTAAGCAAGCCAGGAATGTGAGGCACGTGCATGGTTCAGTGGCAGCATAGAGCAAGGAGTGATTCATGGGGTTGGGGAACAGATGCACCACTGTTTCAGGACTTTATGAACATAAACGATGCTGTGTTGGAGACAGCTAGCCAAGTAAAGCAGGGTAGGGAATTACTCTAGTCATGCTGGAGCCATAGAGTGTTCACTCACGAGAGACAGAAGCACCTGATTATCAGTGGGGCTAAAATGGGATAGAGGATCACTATCAGCAATAGCATTTGGTTCTTCCTAACCTTTTGAATCTGGCAGTTTATACTTCCTGTACATGCACACTGTTAGAAAACGCCTGTCATAATAAGGGTCCCATCCCAGTGTTGTTGTCAAATCAGATAACATACAAGGAACTCTAAAGCATTGTACAAAATATTGGAATGCACTAATTACCATAAGATGAAGGACTCTGTCCAATAAAAGTATGTAATTCTGAAAATGACAGATGCAAGGGCTTTCCCAAAGCCATCCAATTGACCTTGGCTCTTCCAAAGCTTCAACTACCCACCCCAATTGCACTTCAATCTGAGTTAAAAACAAAACAAAACAAAAACTCATACACCTTCCACTTAGGGAACCTGGGCACAGTTGATGATATAGCCTCAGAGAATAATAAGAAAATCAGGTAAGAAATGAGGAGTCAGGAAAATCCCATGGACTGTTCAGAATTCAGAGGCCTTAGGAACCAAGGACCCACTCCCTTCAGGGAAAGAGAAACATGAAAAGGTTGAGTGGATGTCCACTTGCCTCATGAGGAGAGGTCAAAGGCATGAAGATAAAAAATACACTTGCCTGAAAAAGTAAAGACGAGCAAACACCAAGCCAGAAGAATATTGAGCTAGGGATGATCGGAGCCCAATCAAAAAATAATGATGTTCAACATGGCCACAAAGATCAGCTCTGTACTTGGAGCTCAAACATAATCTGAAGTCACAATGTTGACCCTGCCTCATAGAGTGGGCATTGTCATTAACCTACTTTGGGAATCTACCATTGAATGAATCATGGTAGGATATGGGGTTCTAGGACACCCTGGTTGGGGTAAGTGAAACAAAACAACAGGAATTTGTTTCCTGCCCTGTTCCTCTGGCATCCAGTGACCAGTGGCAATAACGGCCTACTTCTACTGCTTGGTCTATGCTAAGCTTCTAGTTGCCAGCTGTCCTCCAGTCTGAGCATGATGCATACTTCTAAGAGCTACCTACATCCTCTGGTGTTTCTGTGTATTTTCATTCTCTCTCTCACCACTAAGCTCTCTTTAGATCATACCCATTCTTCCCCACCCAATGAAATTGTAATACCACAGATATTCAGTATGTGTTTATAAATTATAGCCCTTTGGAGGGCTACAGACCATTGTAATAGCCAAGCTTTTGTTTGCACCTCAGAACCTAATTTTTACTTCTCTGGGCAAAATCACTCCCATTGAGAGTGCATGTGTTAACTCCGCTTCTGCTTATATGAGTCAGACTCAGTCATTTTTCAACCATGAAACTTGTTAGATCTACCCCATCTCTTGTCATTAAACTTGAACCCATAAAGTTGATGTTATGCTTATGCACTCTACATCAGAGTTTTACAGGATTCTTTTAAGCTTCAGAAATTTTAGAATAAATTGTTTTGAAAACAAAACACCAATAGCAGCTATTCTCTATGTATCCAGCACTGTGCTGTGTGTCTTACACGTCATTCCATTAAATACCCACACTGCTCTGTATCATTAGCTCTGTTTTACATATCAGGACGCTAGCGGTCTGGAAGGTCAACAGTGGGTCAAATGACCCAACATCATCCAGGAATGGCTCTGTAAAGAATGATCCTTAAGTAGCCACTGCATATCATTAAGCAGAAAGAAAAACACAATGTCCTCCTAATTTTCTTTCCCTGAAAGTTTGCTTAGAAGCTTAAAATGGAGCACAGCTCACAAAAGAGTAACAGTTAAACATTTTTTTCATCTGCTTCCTCATTTGCACTTCTTTGTGTCTTACCTTTCCTCCAGGCAGCCTGAGGTAGGGAGATGGGCAAGGAGTGAAGTTTAAATTATTCAACAACCAGTGGTGGCGCTATGCACCAACCAATCAGAAAGACCAGGCCAATTGGAGTAGACCAGGCGCCAGCCAATCAGCACACACCAAGCCCCGAAATGGGAGCAAAGTTCTGGTGGCTACCAATAGCGTTAGGGTCCTAAAAGTGTGATGGGGAGGTGGCATGTGAAGGGGGCCTGGAGCAGCAGCTAGTCTGCATATAGACTTGGTTCTACAGAACTCCAAGGGACTTTCTTTAATAGTGTGGAGAACAGGCTATGAAAGGTGTTTCCCGGGGTAGGAGGACGATAAGAGGCATTAAGAACGGGAAAAAAAATCCCAAGGCATCTGTTGCAGAAGAATAATGGGAAGAGAGAAGACACCAAGAGAAAGGAAGGAGGGCAAAAACCAGAATATGCATTCCCACCCCACCTGCTTTTTCGATCGTTGTTGAAGAGGTGGTTATTTAGAAACATCCAGAAGCAAAAGTCCAAAGGAGCTTCCTTTACTTGCCCTGCTTAGTTTGGGCCACTCCAAGAGCTACAAGAGCAAAGGTCAAAGGAGGAGGCAGAGGAAGGTATGTAGCCAGCTTTGAGGCAGTGCTCCTATCTAAACGTCTGCCAGTAGCCTGGCAGAGGCTTGGCACCAAGGCAGAAAAGCTGATGAAGGTAGTATCTCTTCAAATGAAGGACAAATATTCAGAACCACAGGTGGGAGATGGCATGCCTTGTGGAAATAAGCAAAGACCATGCCAATCAAAAAAGCAAAGTCTACTTGTCAGAATTTGCTGTATCAAGAGTCTCAGCAAGCATCACTTGGGTTTTGGAAGATATCCTAGGGCAGGCAAAGGAAAGCTTTATAGGGGAAGAAGGGAAGGTTTCATGTATGCTGGGATTGAAGGTTGTTGGTTTAGGCTAACAAGAAGCAGATCATTCTATGTGATTGGTTAGGGAGCACATTTGGCTTTCTCTGATTGGTCTTAAGTGGGAAATGGAGACAAAAATTAGGGAAGCTGTCAGTTATTAATTAAGTCCCAGCCATTTGGGTGCTAGTTGTTACGAAGTTATTGTTCCGGTCTGTGTTAATCAGCTTTTCATGACTGCAACCAAAATATGTAACACAGACAACTTAAAGGTAAAGATTTATTTTGACTGGCATTTTCAGGGGTTTCAGTCCATGGTTGGCCAGTTCCATTGCTCTGAGCCTGAGGTGAGGCAGAACCTCATGGAGGAAGGGCATGTGGGAGGAGAACTGCTCAGCTCATGGCAGATGGGAAGCAGAGAGGGAGAGAGGAAAGGGTTGGGAAACAATATAAACCCTTCCAAGGCATGCCTTCAGTGACCTTCTTTCTCCAGGTAGTCCGTACAGCTATTAGTGCATTAATCCATCTAGTGTATTAATCCACCGATGGGGTAATGATCCAATCATTGCCTGAAAGTCCCACCTCTGAACTTTGCTGCATTGGGGATTATGCTTTCAACATGTGAGATTTTAGGGAACATTCCAGACTCAAATCATAACAGCTTCCTAGGTTGTCCTAGGGATAGCAATTGGGCTTCCCACAAGTCTAATTTATAGCAGACTGCCCTCTGGCTAGTTGTTGTGGATTATTGGGGTTTCCTGGGCAAATTGCTGTGAGTTGTGGACCAGTGCTGCTTTTACATGTGGCCTGCCCATTGTCTGTATATTCAGTCTCTCAATCTCAACCCCAGAAAACACGTAGGACCAGTCAGACATCTTAGTGGTCATAAGTTTGAAGGAGAAACCATCCAGCTTCTCCCTAGCAGAGACAGTGAGGACACAGGGAATCTATACAGATCTGAGAATGCCCCTTTTCAGCCAAGTCATTGACATTAAAGTGGAAGGATGAGTTTTCAGAAATATACAGGATGGGCAGAGTTGTTACAGAGATGCTACAGAGGACAAGTCCTGCCTTTACATTCCATCCCCCTCTGCCCAGTGCCCGCTTTTAGCTGCCTGCTTTGTGCTGCCTGCTTGCCTCATTTAGCTCAAAGGAATGACTCTGATGTTATCAATTCAACTTTATTTCAAATTGAGATATACATTCCTGTCCTCAACTTTTATGTACATACTATTTACTATTTATTATTACATAATTATTTTTTAAATTATAGGTCAGGTGATTTTATCTGGTGGTAAGGTTATAAGGCCTTTGTGAGCTCCTGAAGTTATAATGGACAAACTGCCATCAGACTTTATTTAACCTGATTCATTCCATTGATCCTTATGATATTATCAAGATCCAGTAGTTTTTGTTCTATAAAATATCAGTTTCATAAGGTTTTCAACCCAAAAAATTAGCAAATATCATGAGTTTTACTTCTAGGAACCAACTGGAGGACAAGAAAATGCTTTTTGAAAATTTGTGAAGCCAACTTTACATTCTTATTTTTATTTTGGAAAACTACTGATATGTTATGGCACAATCCCACCCACAAACACACATGCATAGCACACAAATACACACACAAAATGGTGACTCGTCTTTCCTATTTATTTTAGGGTATGTCCAGAGAACTTTTTTCTTTCTTTCTTTTTTTTTTGGTATTGGGGATTTATCCCAGGGGGTTTAACCACTGAGCCGCATCCTTAGCCCTTTTTTATATTTTATTTCGAGACAGGGTCTCACTGAGTTACTTAGGGCCTCACTAAATTGTTGAGGCTGGCTTTGAATTTGTAATCCTCCTGCCTCAGCCTTTGGAGCTGCTGGGATTACAGGCATGCACTACCATGCCTGGCTACATGGAGAACTTTAAAAGCATGCAACAGAGGAGCTTGGCCATTGTTATGGGGAACAATTTTATGAACCTTATTTTACTTCATCCTTCGTTTATCTACTCTTATAGAGGGACTTTTTTCTACCTCATGGTGATGCTGTTGAAGTTGTCTTCAAGATGGAGTCATAACGAACAAAATTAAAGTTTAATGTCCTGTACAGAAAGTTGTTAGAGGGAGGTGAGCGGCCATGTTGTTCAACAATGAAGAACAGAAACCCATATCAGGTAAAGCACGAGTAGACACATGTCTTTTTCTGGCTGCCAATTAAGGGAACCCCATCATAACTCTCAGATGTTGCAAAGTGTGTTTGCCATTGATTTTCTAATGTGCTGGGTGAAATTTCTTCAGCCACTGACAGTCTAAAGCCCCTGTAATTATACTTTTTGCCCAAGGGATTCTGACTACATTTCCTGTGCCAAAGTCTTGTCCCAAAATAGTATTTCATGGTAAATCAGATGACGAGAGGCTGTAGCAATTGATATCACAAAGAATGTGTAAGCCGCCTTAAAGAATTTTCCTTTAATTAATGAATTAAGACACCATATCCCTCAGATATAGATCTTAGTTGATTTGTTGCTTAGTTGCTTTGCTTTCCTGTTGGAGTGAAAACCTGTCATGTGTGGAAAAGTTTAAGGTTGTCAATAGAGTTGCTGAAGTCCAAACTCTGAGCTCTCTACCAGGTTGCATACTGTTTTTGAGATTAAAGACACAAAACTACTCAACTGGCATTACTGTAAAGTTTTGATTCCTTTTGACTCAGATTATCTTTTTCTTTTAAATATTTTTTTAGTTGTAGATGGATGCAATATATTTATTTTATTTATTTATTTATTTTTTATGTGGTGCTGAGGATTGAACCCAGTGACTCACGCATTCAAGGCAAGCGCTCTACCACTGAGCTACAGCCCCAGCCCCTGGCTCAGATATCTTAGACATCACAGTCACCATATATTCCACTCCCCTGATATTTAATCAAAAACAGACTTAAGATCTCTCTTATATTGTCAAATTTTCTTCTTTTCTTACATTATAAATCCAGTGAGAGAAGAAACCATACGCTATACCTATTTTAATACTAGCCACAAATACATATCTGCTGAGTGGTCAGTGGACCTTCATCCATATAATGAAGACCTCATATGGCCCCCAACCCCTGTAGAGAGCCCAACAGAGTAGTTAGTACTATTGCTAAAAGTTATTTATTTGAACCCTAAATTCAAAAGCTCAGGCATTTGATGTGATATTTATCTTATTTTTTTTTTAATGTTTATTTTTTTAGTTATAGGTGACAGAATATCTTTATTTTATTTTATTTTTTTTATGTGGTGCAGAGGATCGAACCCAGTGCCTTATGCGTGCTAGGCGAGCACGCTACCACTGCACCATAATCCCAGCCCGTGATATTTATCTTATAACAATGGGGACTTTTAAGGAACAGTGGGAAGAAAGCTAATTCTGTGCATGGATATCCTATAGAGAAACACACAGGGACCAGGTTTATATGATTCTCAAGTGCAAATGCAATTGAAGTAGGTGAGTATAATGTAAATGGTCTTCTGCATTCTCCCTCAGAAAGAAGCTCTGAGGTTCTGGCCTTTCCATATTTTTCCTTTCAGTGCCTGCTATGTGCTAAAAAACAGATTGTGCTCTTGGCAGGATATCGTCCCATGAATTCTCTATTAATGTCCCCACAAAGTTTCTGTAACCCAAGGAAACAAAAACCAAAGATATCACGGGAGAAGCCAGCAAAACCTCACCTTCAGCTTCAGGGCCAAAACATTCAATTTCAGAATTTGGCAGTCAGAAAAGGGGGCATGTAAAGAGCAACATCATAAACAAACAAACAAACAAAAAGGCCCATTGATTTGTGCCCCTTTCAATTCTTTCTTTGAAATAAAAATTTCACCTCAGAAATCAGAAACAAATACCCTCCTCCCCTCCCCCACCTTTCCCTCACCCTCCCCAGAAAACATAAAACTCTCCATTTTGCTTTCAGGGCTGAGCCTCTTTCCACTGCCCATTGCTACATTTGCCAGATAACCCATTATGGGAGTAAAAACCTCCCAACACTGACAAATAAATCATTCTGAAAGCTGGGCTTCCCAAGGGTAGCATCAGAGATTATCAGTCAGACAGAAATGTTAACATCCATTTTCCCATCATTGTAGGCCCTTTGTTAATGCATTTTTTTTCCTTTGCAGAAAAGGCACAATGCCCTGCATTATGGGGACATTTTATGCAAATAGCAGTTAGTCTGTGTGAAACTGCTCTGTATCAGTCACTGTAGCCCAGGCAAATGCCCCTTACAGAAAGATTTTTATCTCAGTGCAAAGCCACCTCACATGGCCCTCGGGACACTAAAGAATTAACTCCTCAAGTCTCTACTCCCAAAGGAAAATGATTAGTTTTGAGCAAGCTGAACTCTCTGGGGCGGCTTCTGAGAATGGAAAGGGGATCCAATCCAGAGTCAAACTAACAATAGGAATCACAAGATTTCAGAGTGGGTAGTGCTTTCTCATATTATCTACTCATTTCAGTAGGAAAACTGAAACCAGGAAAAATGATAGGATGTACCGAAGGTCAGAGAGCCTATTAATAGCGAATGAGGATCAGAATCTAAATTTACTGGGTCACATATTGCCTATATCCATTTGATCTTTCATTCACTTCTTAAGTAAGTAGTAATATTAAGATTGGAACACTGGGCTGGGATTGTGGCTCAGCGGTAGAGCGCTTGCCTTGCATGCGTGAGGCCCTGGGTTCGATCCTCAGCACCACATACAAAGCAATAAAATAAAGACATTGTGTCCATCTACAACTAAAAAAATATTTAAAAAAAAAAAAGGATTGGAACACTGTGCAGTGTTCTGAATGATAACAATGACACTCTTAGTCCAAAAAGAAAGACAAGACCAAGAGGATAAATACAAAGGCAGAAAATGGAATAATCTCAATACTTATCAGAGATCTGGCTAAATAAATTGTAGTACATCTATATGTGGAATAGGAAACAGCTATTAAAACAATTGTAGGTAGATCTACTGTATTGTTTGGTGTGGAAAGAGCTTGCCAGGTAAAAAGTGCAAAGTCTATAAGGTTAGTATTAATCTAATTATATTTATAATCACTTTGTCAATGATCTAAATGCATCAATTTAAAAAGATATTGTCAGAGAAGATTAAAAAATCAACATCCAACTATAAGCAGTCTGTAAGAAACTCACCTTAAACATAAAGGTACACATAGAAGAAAAGTAAATAGAAGGAGAAAGAAATATATGCTATATTAACCAAGAGAAGACTGGAGTAACTATATTAATTTTAGACAAAGAAAACTTCAAGGCAAAGAAAGTTGACAGTGGTAAAAAGGGCATTATATAATGACAAAAAGGTCAATTCTCCAAGAAGCTGTAACAATCCCTAACATGTATGTGCCCAATAACAAAGCGTCAAAATACCTGGGACAAAAACTAATAGACCTACTTACAAGGAGAAACAGATGAATCCACTATTATAGTTGGAGATTTCAACATCCCTTTATCAGAAATGGACAGATCCACCATGCAGAAAATCAATAAGGACACAGTTGAATTCAAAAAATTATATCAATCAACTGGATATAATTGACATCTACAGACTGCTTCTTCCAGCAACATCAGAATACCCATTGTTCTCAAGCTCATATGGAAAACTCAGAAAGATAGACCAATTATGAGCAAGGATACACATCTCAAAAAATTTGAAACAATAGAAAATATACAGTGTCTGTTCTGACAACACAATGGAATGAAAACAGAAATCAGTAAGAAAAGAAATGAAAAGTCACAGACTACTTGAAGTTTAAACAACATATTTCTAAATAAGTTTAAAGAAGTAATCTTAAAAAGAAATATTGAAATATTTTGAACAAAATGGAAATCTAATTTACCAAATTTGTAGGATGCTGTGTGAAGGCATCCAGAGAGTTATGTACAACATTGAATTCCCATACTAGAAAATAAGAAAGATGTAAAAACAATCATCTAAGTTTTCACCTTAGGAAACTTGAAAAAGAAAAGCAAATTAAATCCAAAGTAAGCACAAGAAAAGAAATAAAAGGTAAATCCATGAAATTGAAAATATATCAGTAGAGATAATCAATTAAATCAAAAACTGGTTCTTTGAGTAGAAAAATAAAATTGATAGTTTCTAGCCAGAACATCTAAGAAAAAGGTGAAGAAAGAAGAAATGATATTAATGTCAAAAATTAAAGAAGGAACATTACTAAAGATACCTTGAAAAATACAAGGATAATAAAAGTGCAGATGAACAACTCCATGCTCACAAATTTGACAACCTAGATGAAAGGAACCAATTCCTTAAAAGACATAATCTGCCAACACACAAGAGGAGGTAGAGCATCTCAATATGTCCAAACTTATTTTTTCATTAAATCAAGTATTAGTAGCCTTTCAAAACAGAAAGAACCAGACCTAGATGGATTAATTAGTCAATTCTACCAAACATATAAAGAATAAATTATCTCAGTTCTGTATAATATCTTTCAGAAGATGGAAGCAGAAGGAATACATCCTAATTTATTCTATAAAGCCAATATCATCAAACCAGGCTAAGATATTACAACAATCTACAGACCAATGTATCTTATAAACACAGATGTAGCCGGATGCGGTGGCGCACGCCTGTAATCCCAGCACTTTGGGAGACAGAGGAATTGCAAGTTCAAAGCCAGCCTCGGCAACAGCAAGGCGCTAAGCAATTCAGTGAGACTCTGTCACTACATAAAAAACACAAAATAGGGCTGGGGAGGGCAGGGATTGTAGCTCAGTGGTGGAGCACTTGCTTAGCAAATGTGGGGCACTGGGTTTGATGCTCAGCACCATATAAATAAAATAAAGGTATTGTGTTCATCTACAACTAAAAAGAGTATTAAAAAAAAAATAGGGCTAGGGATGTGGCTCAATGGCTGAATGCCCTTGAGTTCAATCCCCTTACCAAAAAAAGATGTAAAAAAATCCTCAACAAAACATTAACAAATCAAATTAAACAATTTATAAAAAGAATCAGTCATCACACCCACAGAAAATTTATCTCAGGCATGTAAGAAAAATTCAATGTTCAAAAATTAATGTAATCTGTTCATATCCACAATCAAGAAAATCATATGATCTTATTAATAGATTCAGAAAAAGCATTTGACAAAACACAATTCCCATTCATGATAAAAACTCTTCAAGAAACTATATATACATATAGGGAAAGTTCAACAATAGTTTCTACAAAAAAAATACAGCTAATATTATACTTAGTGATGAGAAACTAGAAGCTAATAAGATCAAGAAAAAATAAGAATATCCCCTTTCACCACTTTTTTCAACATTTTGCTGGAAGGCCTCACTAAATGCAATAAATAATAAAAGGAGTAAAAAAGGTATACTGATTGGAAAGGAATAAATAAAACTGTCTGTTTGCAGATGACACAATTATCAATATGGAAGAACCTGAAAGAATTGAACCTCTCCCCTAAAAAAAGAAAAACCCTTCTAGAACTAAAAAGCAATTGTAACAAGATTGCAGGATACCTGGTTTACATATACAAAAGTCAATTGCTTTCCTATACACTAAGGATGGACAAGGGGGATTTGAAATTAAAACAATATCACTCACACTAGCACCTACCAAAATGAAATGCTTAACTATAAATCTAACAAAATGTGTGTAATATTTTGATGGGAAAAACTATAAAATTCTGTTGAAAGAAATAAGAACTAAATAAAAGAAAGATATTCCATGTTCATGGACAGAAAGATTCTATCGTAAAATGTCAATTCTTCACAACTTGATCTGTAGATTCAAAGCAGTCCCAATCAAAATTCCAGCAAGTTAAATTTAGATATCAGCAAACTGATTCTAAAGTTTATATGAAGAGGGAAAAGCCCTGGAATAGCCAAAACAATAGTAAAGGAGAATAGTTTGAGGACTGTCACTCCTCAACTTCAAGACTTACTTTAAAGTTGCAGTAATCAAAAGTATGGCAGAAAAATAGACCAATGAAACAGAATAGAGATTCCAAAAATAAACATATAAAGTTTAGTCAACTGATCTTTGACAAAGGAGCAAAGATAATACAATTGAGGAAAAGATAAAGTTTTTAACAAATGGTGCTGTAACAACTGAATACCCATATGTAAAAAATAAATAAAAAAGAAGAAGAATCTGGATGCAGGTCTTATACCATCCACAAATATTAATGCAAAATTGGTCACAAATCTAAACATAAAATGCAGAACTTTGAGAAAATTTAAGTGACTTTAGGTTTTATTTATTCCTTTCCTTTTACATATAACACCAAAAGACATCATTCATAAAAGAAAGAATTGATAAATTGGGCTTCATTAAGTTTGAAATTTTCTGCTCTCTCAAAAACACTATCAAAAGAATGAGAACATAGGTCACAGACTAGGGAAAAATATTTGTGAAAAACATATCTGGTAAAGGACTATTATCCAAAACATTTAAAGAACAAAAAACTCAATAAAAAACCTCAAACAAGCTGGACACAGTGGTGCATGCCTGTAATCCCAACACTTTGGGAGGCTGAGACAGGAGAGTCATGAGTTCTAGGCCAGCCTCAGCAATGGAGAGGTGCTAAGCAACTCAGTGAGACCCTGTCTCTACATAAAACACACAAAATAGGCTGGGGATGTGGCTCAGTGGTCGAGTATCCTTGAGTTCAATCCCCGGTACAAAAAAAACCAAAAAAACCTTAAACAAATAAATTTTTAAAATGGATCAAAGACCTAAAGAAATAGCTTACCAAAGAATTATGAGTAGCAAATAAGAATAAGAAAGGAGGTTCCACATCATGAGTCATCAGGAAAAGGCAAATTAAAACAACAATAAAATATGATCCCCAACTATTAGAATAAAGAAAACCCAAAACATGAACAACAAAAGATACTGACAAGAATGTAGAGCAACAGGAACTTTCATTTATTGCTGGTCAGAATGCAAAATGTCACAGCCACTTCAGAGAGTGGTTTGGCAGTTTCTTGCAGAACTAAACATACTCCTACAATGTAATCTAACAATCTCACTCCTTGGTATTTACTCAAGGAAGTTGCAAATTTATGCCTGTGCAAACACTGGTACATGAATGTTTATAGCAGCTTTTTCATAATTGCAAAACTCAGAAGCAACTACCATGTCCTTCAGTAGATGAATAGATACATTAACCACAGGACAGTCAGGTAATTCAAGAAGAAAGGAAATATCATGCCATGAAAAGATATAGAGAAAACCAAAATGTGTATTAATAAGTGAGAAAAGCCAATCTGAAACGACAACATGCTGTATAATTCCAACATGTGGCATGGAAATGGTATAATTGTGAAGAGGTTAAAAAGAATAGTCACTTCCTGGGACTAAGGGAGGTAGATTCAATAGGCAGAATACAGTGGATTTTTAGAGTAGAGAAATGCTCTGTAGAATACTACGGTGGTGGAAATATATCATTACACATTTATCCAAACTCACAGAACGTTCAACACCAAGAGCTGACCCTAATGTGAAGTGGACTTTAGGTGATACACATCAATATAGGTTGATTTAGACAATTTTACCATTTTTATAAATGTCTCAGTCTGGTAGTAGATATTGATAATGTGGGAGGCTATGCAAGTGTAGGGACAGAGGGCATATGCAATATCTCTGTACCTTCCTCTTAATTTTTCTGTGAACCTAAAACTACTCTTTTTTAAAAAAATCAAATCTTAAAAAACAAAGGGTGAGGCCTACATTTCCCAAATGAAAAATAAAGAATTTTGGATTTGATAAATATTTTTCAAATGTTGGAAATACTATTTAGCAGTGCCCATTTTTAAGTGTTGAATTTAAGCACACTTAAAAGTACTTGAATGCCATATGGCATGAAGTACATTCCCATTACAGTGCAGTCGGCATCACCATCTCCTTCTAGAACTTATTTCACTTTCTATAACTGAAATTATACCCATTAAGAACTAATTTCCCACTTCCTTCCCCCCCAGCTTTGCCAATCATTATCTACATTATGACTCAGTGAATTTGACCTGTTCGACATACTTCGTAATGAAATTATATGATATTCATCTTTCTACATGGCTTATTTCACTTAGCATAATGTCTTCACAATGTTCATCCATGTTGTAGCATGTGTTAGAATTTCCTCTCTTTTTAAGGCTGAGTAATATTCCATTATATGCATACACAACATTTTGTTTAGCCATTCAGCCTTCATGAATAGGTGTTTCTGCTTTTTTTTTTTTTGGTACTGAGATATGAACTCAGGGGTACTCTACCACTGAGCCACATCCCCAGCCCAATTTTTGTGTTTTATGTAGAGACAGGGTCTCACTGAGTGGCTTAGTGCCTCGCCATTGCTGAGGCTGACTTTGAACTCACAATTCTCCTGTCTCAGCCTCCCTAAGTGCTGGGATTATAGGCGTGCACCACCATGCCCAGCTTCTGCTTCTTAACTATTATGAACAATGCTGTTATGAACATTACACAACAAATATCACTTCCAATCCCTGCTTTCTGGTTTTATACACAGAATTCTTCTGGTTATACACACAGAAGTAGAATTAGAATTATTACTTTTTAATTTTTTTGCAGAAATATCATTATTTTCCATAGGGGCTGCACTGTTGTACTCACAATAATACACAAGAGTTCCAGTTGTTCTACCTCCTTGCCAA